>JAQGAU010000103.1:0-41000 GCA_034698045.1 Paramacrobiotus richtersi
TGTTTAGAAGATTCTGCTACGCATTACGACTTCAGAATGCTAATGGGGAGATCCCCATTCACACAATCAGTACGATCGCTTCACACCTGTACGTACAACAGCTTACACGCTATAATATTATTATTGTGAATTTGTTCGCGTATGAATTGGAAACATTACATTAAATAATTGTTTTCGAATGTATTTATTTTAATTTCTATTTTGCATTGTTTTCTCTTTATCAACGCTCGTCGAAATGCTTTTTTTAAATGTATACTTTTCACCAAAGATTCGCCGAATAAGATCCTTTCTACACAAAGATTCGACATCCGTAAATAAAAAAAAACTGTCTCTCAGATCACACAAAAAAGCTCTAGCAGAAAAGTCAACAAAAATCGATATAAAATCAGACAGTTTTGAGTATATAATGCAGAGTTTGCACTGCCAGTGTGGGCGATCGCCACGCGCCCGTCATCATCGGGTCAATCTGGGCCGAGTGGACAATGAGTCCGTGTTGTGCGGTGAACTTGTCCTTGGTGCGCTGGATGGCTTCGTCGTTGGCGCCGCGAACGGCGTCCTCCACAATCACAGTACGGTAGCCATACATCAGCGCATCCATTGCCGAAGCGCCTACAAAATGTGAAACAGAACTGTTTATTAATAGTATTTATTTTTGATAATTTATTACGACGTCAATTATTTATGCATATATATTTGTGATTCTAACTTAATTTTAAGTTACGCTGTACCCAAAGAAATAAAGCGTTATCTTGGAATAAATTTTTTTTATCAATGGATTTATTTTGAGTAATTTATCACTACGTTAACTTATTTACATATTTATCAACATGTTTACCAATTTAATTATTGTGTTTTAAGTTCCGCTGTACTCTAAGAAATGAACAACTTTTTTGAAGCACATTTTTTTTATGAATGGATTTATTTTAAGTACGTTATTACTTGCATATGTGTGGAGTCAGCTGCGATTTAAGGTTAAGCTGTATTGAAATAAATCAAACAATTATTTAGAATTATTTTTTTATTTATAGATTTATTTTTCCCAGTTCATTACTACGTGAATTATTTATACATATTTATTTGTGAATTTAACTGTGATTTAACTTAAATATTTTAATTTAAACAAGAATAAATTAGTCTATAATTACTGAAAGAAAATAAATTATTCCAGCTACCAATCACAATGCAGAAAACAGTAGACGATGTCCATCAGAGTCCCGCTTACCCACACAGAAATCATAAGCCAACCCGCAGACGAAAACATCCGTAATGTTATTTGTCTGGAGAAACTGGTGCAGATCGGTGCGGTGCTTGTGCAGGACATCCTCAAAAGCACTAAACCATTCCGGCTGCGGCACATGACCTTTCTTCACGTTGATCGAGACCGCACGGGGATCATGCGCGTCAACCACCTGTAATGATTCTCAGTGGAGCTTATTGGTCAATTCGCACCAGTTTAATATACCTGTCTTGTGTATCAGTGTTCTCAGTCGAATTACACTATTTTTCTCGGCTTCTGTCTGGAAGATTATTGATGTTCACACATGTTACGGACTCATGTTTAACAACACCGCCCCGAGAAGCCATTTACAGTGTGCTTCAGGATCATTACACCTGCACAGGGCGGCTGGCTGTCTCGACAGACCTAATGCAGTTAAGAGGGCGGGGCAATGCTCTTACGCAGAGCATACTGAATGGAGCAATTACTTCCAATTTCTCTGCGCAGAGCATGGAGTGACGGTGTCCAAGAAATCTGGTATCATCCAAGAATTCATATAATATTGTGATTGTTTTAATCATTTGTCTACGTAGCAGGAAACTCTCATAACTTTCAGATTATCCTGTGTTTTTATTTGAGTTTTTTCCAATAGTCCGCAGTATGTCACGAGAAAAAAAGCCAATTTTCGATGGAAAGCGGAAGGGCATTCGACCCTTTTCTGCGTTTCTTCTGGGTGAACTAGAGCGTGATACGTCCATCGTAGCGAACCCTTTTTTCGGTATTCGTTACCCTAATACCGCGCCCGGCACCACCGTCCATCACCCCCATGCACTGGCGCAGCACATCGCCAAGCTGTACGACACGGGAACCGCCTCGGACTGCAAACTGGTCTCCCGCGATAACCAAGAGTTCGCGGCGCACCGCACCATCTTGACGGCCTGGTCGCCCGTCTTCACCGCCATGTTCGCCACCAGCATGACCGAGAAGGTGTCCGGCGTGTGCCGAATGGAGAATTTCGATGGGAGAGTGATCGAGGCGATGCTCAAGTTCATCTACACGGGGACCTTGGCAGGGATTGGGGAGTTCGTGGAGGAGGTGCTGGAGATGGCGGAGCAGTACGATATGCCCGATCTGAACACGGCCACGCAAGAATTCATGGAGAAGGATGTCACGGTCAAGACGGCGGCGAGTTATTTTCATTTGGCGGATCGTCGGGGTCTCGGTGTCAAGGGCAAGTTGGCCGGGTTTATTGGTCAGCATCAACGCGAATTCTGAGCTTGGATTTTGAAGGATATGAGTTTTACGGCGACTGATAAATTGGCAATATGGTTTCCATTGACATTGTGATCTGTTTTGGGTGTTGGGTGATCTCTTGAATTTTCTAGTATTGGGGGGTTTTTATAAGGTTTTCTTTGCTGCAGACGGGAAAATAGCTGCATTTTTCTGTTGCTCAAGTGTTGTACAGGCGCTATATTTTGGAGAATTTCTCTGACAACAAATAAAAACGGAATTTGTTCAGTTTCCAGGTTATTTGATGTAATTATTCTTTGAGTTTTTCTCTTTGTTGCGGAAAGTAATACACATTCCATAGCACAGTGAAAAAAATACCAAAATAGTAATTTCGAAGTAGTCACGCCAAATAATAAAATTATTTATAAATTTAATTAATAATAAATTTAATTATCAATAATAAAATTAAGTGTAAATCAACTAAATTTAATCATCAAATAAGAAAATAATTACGAAAAAATTAAAATAAACAGGTGACATTCCGCATGAAATTTACAGTCAACATAAGGTAAGATTTAAAAAACGAACCGCGCTAACCTTCAGATCACAATGAAATTCGGCGCCGTGTGTATGCTGAACACAGTGAACTGGAAATAGCGTCTGTTCCACTGGCACCCCGTCCACGGATAAGACGACAGTATCGAACATCTTGGCATTTTCCTTGGTAATCTACGGATGATTAAAATCGTTGGTTTAAACATTTCTCTTCATTAAGTCATAAGATGAAATCATGAATTCCATGAAAAAATCGATGGAAAAAATTTCAAAAATCGTCCTTATCAAATTTAACCTGTTGCGAACGCGCAAAAACACTTTAACATAACGTAGTGCAATTAAATAAAAAATTCACATTAGCTATAATCATAAATATTCAACAATAAATAACACCTATTAAATAAATAGTACTACTAAATAATTTTACGAATAATAAGTAAATAATTCTAACGACACATTAAGTAATTACTGATAACATTAAAATAATAAAAAAACCCGAACACTGAAACATAAGATTACTGAATTTATTCTGAAAAATTGGCATGTTCAACGCACTAACCTGGCTGCACGGATGGAACGTCTGCCGTGCGACATTGTCGAAAAAGGAGCAATGATCAGCCGGATGCCAGTCCTGCGAATACGCCACCGTGGCGAAGCGGAAGCGCTCCAACAGCCCATTAATCACCGGGATCACCTCCCGCCCCTCCTGCTGGGCGGGTCCGTGACGCACCGCTAAACTCCCGTCGATAAAATCGTTCTGCACGTCGACAATCAGTAGACAGCATTTTGGGAATAAAATCTACAAATTACGAAAAAAATTACGAACACCATAATTCGTATACCAAAAAACTGATCAATATTTATTCGCAAAGATTTCAATGGAAACTAAATATGCGTCATTCAATTCTATCAAATTTTTATTAAATAACTTTAATTATATTCTTCTTAATTTTATTAACATTTCAACGACAAAAAAACTTTTATTAACCCTGTAATTTTATTCTTTGAAGAAATATGTAACGTTTAGAATTTTAAAAAAACAGAAGTTACTTTTAATTTATTAAATTAAATTATACAGATTTTTTTCGAAATTACTGTTAAAATTTAAAAGCATTTTAATTTTTATTAATTTTTTGAACAGAATTCTAAGAAAAATCAGCAAACTGCGCAATTCAAGCCTTACTGTTCGTATCCACCGATCGAAGCAATCCCGGAACTCGGCGCAATCAAGAGCATCATCCTGATCCTTATCAAAGACCCGGTAGACCAGGTCGACGATCTGGTCGGGTGTGGGAAGGCCGTTTTCAACGATCGTCGGGAACGTGAGAAGGGCTCGGACGAGTCCGCCAAATGCGCTTTTCCTCACCGCTGCCTTGCCTCCATCACTAAAAAACGCACAATTTAATACAAAAAATTATAAAAACATTCAGATGAGAGAACGGATTAAGCAAAAATTAGAAATACCCTGATTTGAATCTGCCAAAAATCCTTTCGTCAGCGCCGTTGTCTGGCCGCTGAAACATGAGATCAAAGAATCGCAGATCATCCCCTTCGCTGGCCATATCAACATATCCCGAAGGGATCAGTTACAGTTTTGTACCTGGATAAGAGCAACTCAATCCGTAAAAACTTGTAAAAACTGCGAACTTATGACTTATCGTGAATCGTGATGAATCATAAATTTCAAAATAAGTGGTGAATCAGAAACGCGCCTTTGCCCGTATTGCCGTGAATGGTGGCGTACCACCCCCGTGTGGACGGTTACCTGCACCGATGTAACCACCACCCCACTGCGGAGCTTTGGCAGGCAAGAAAATTGGTACGAGTACCCATAAAAAACCCAAACGCAAAACTCATTTTTCTCACTAATTTATCTCCTCATTCTTCTGCAAGGAACATGTCCACAGCGTCCAAAGTGACTTTAGGAGTATCTGCGGCTCTCTCCACTGCAATTGTTGCGTATGTCCATCTGTCACAGCAATGGGATCTGGAGAAAGTTCGCCAGGGCGTCGAGCTGGATATCCAACGACAGAACTATCGTCGCTCGGAGAATTCGAAGACTCAAGCCGGAAAAACACCGATGCTCTCCATACCTGACGAAATCCCAACTTCCTGATTGCTGCAGTGCCAGTCGTCCTGCAGTGGCTACGAAACGTTCTCAATCCACAGATACGAGTGCCTGATTTGCATGTAGCAACATCTTCTACGTTATGAGCCGTGTAGATATGGCACCGTTTTTACAGAGCCGTGTGTTAATCGATTTGAAGTTTTTCAGTTGGTTCAGACTGATGAACAAGGATGCTGGCGAATTTGTTATTATTTGCATATTATTTGAATCCCGGTTACTTAAATGTCTGATTCTTTAACTCAAAAAAAAACCAGATTCATGAGTTTTTGCTGCTCGTATTTCTCCTGTTATAAATCCCGCGATTCCAGATTTTTGATCATTTCATTTTTTGATTTTTATTTCTTATCATGTCTTGATTATTTTATTCCAAAAAATATTGCCGCAACCATTGCCCAATAATCCCGGGCCACATTCAGACATAAAGCATAAAAATACACAAAAGAGAGAAAACATCAGATACAGCCACATGAAAGTGATAAGCCACTAAAACTATACAAAAAATAATACCTCATCAAAAACCCGTGCGCAAAAATTTCAAAATGCGTTTTCCAATTTACTACAGAAATATCAACAGGAACCAAGCGGATAGTCGTCGCGCAGCATTCTCCTTTATCCCGATCCGAAAATCTTCTGGAGCCAACCCTGGAAAAAAAATCATGAAAAATATCAACTGCCACGAAAAAAAATACTATTTTACTAAATAAACCTGATTTTCAGAAAAAATACCCGAATTTAAATTTTCAAATCGAACTAAAGATTTCATTCTTAACATACAAAAAAAGGAAGAAAAGCCGCAACAAATTATTAGATATGCCACAAATACTGAAATAAAAATATTAAAATGCATCAAAATAATAAATGAAAATAACAAGAAAAAACACAAATAAAAAAATTTAATTTAATTAAAATACGTAAAACCAGATAACAAAAAAACACGTAAAAATGCCAAAAGACAAGCCATAACACAATTATCAAATATGCCAGAAATACTGAAATAATAATGGAATGAAAAACATTTAATCAAATTACGTAAATAATTACAGCACGTAAAACAAAATAAATTTCTATTAACATATTGACCTGAATAATTTGGGCGAAATCTTACCGAGCTCTGACGAGAAACACTGCCGGGCTGGGATCCACTGGACGTGACGTCGACATCGCAGACGGACTCGTAGTTGGCTAGCTCCTTGCCGGTGGGATCGCGCAGGTAGGCCGCCGTGGTACGCGACTCCAGCCAGTCCGCCTCGGCCACGCGCTCCGTCAAACCGTCATGCGGCCCGTCACCCGCTCCCTTCGGACCGTAAATCTGCCACATCACAAAAGAAGTTGGGTTAAATAAACAAGATAAACTTTAACCAAACAACCAGTACAAATCAGCGAGAGGTCATTTTTGGCGGAAAAGAAGGACAAAAACACCAGAAATTCCCAAGATTAACGAACAACCGAGCATGATACAATCAAAAGCACAAAAAACCTTTCAAATTCGATTCTTAGGATATAAATTTAAGAGCACCCGTGTACAACGGTTCGCATGTATGGACAACGGAAAAGCATAAAAACCACAAGATTCCTCACCGAAATGACTCCCTTGCCGGCGATACTGGCACCCGCTTCAAAAACATAACCAACAGTCTCTTCTCCCGGTGCCATCTGGGTCAGCACACATCCCGAGATATCCGTAGCCTACACAGACAAAACAGATCAGCGAAGTACTACGACGAACTGTACAGCACAAAAATATGTAAAAAATGAACGAAAATTAAGAAAATGATTTCACATACTAAACTGAACAATAATTGATCAAATGCTTAATATTTCACCACAGACAGTCGAAAATTATAACGATCATCCCAGTCAACTATGCGCACCTTATCGCCGGTGTTTTCAATGCGGATGACCTTCCCGGGATCCAGTTCCAGGATGCGGATCTCCCCGCTGCAGCGGGACTTGTTGGCGGAGGCCTTGAGTGTCGTCTGCGAATGAGAAACGCGGGGACGGGCCACGTTGTTGACCCGGCTGGCTGAGGCCGTCAACCCCGACAAACTGGCTTCCGGGCGCTTGCGCTTGTAACCGCGGGAGTACAGAGCGGCAGTGCGCTCCGGCGTAATACCAATACTGCAAAGAAACAAATGAACTATTCAGGGAAAAGTAAACGAAGTAAAGAGGGGGAAAAGTAGAAGCATTTTTTAAAAAGATCGTAACATAGCAAAAAAATACACCCAAAAAGAACGAAATTAATAATACGAAAAAACCAATTTATAGCTGTTATAAACGTAAAACAGCGGAAAAATGTATAGTAATAAGATGCACGATCAAAGGATTTTTTAAAGTATAACAGGGATAAAAAAAACAAAATTCAGCTGGCTATCTATGTAATGCAGATTGACAGTTCTAGATGGACCACTTACCGTTTCTCTTCTGCTGTCATCAAGGTATCGTAGGTTTTGAGTTCCGCCGAGATACTGGCATACAGCTCGCCCAACTCCTTGTTCTCCTCGACGACCTGCTGGTAGCGGGCGCTGTTATCGCGGATGGTATTGGACATCTCATACATGCGCTGCTCCGTCTGCTCCTTGTAATTGTCGTACTCGTCGCGCAGCCGACTCAGCTCGTCCTCCCAATCACGATTCTGCAAAAAAAAATTCCATTAATAAAAAGATTAAAATCCGAGTACTTGCAGAGTTCGGAAATTGAAATGAATTTAAGAAATTTAAAATAAATGTAATTAAGAAATTTAATCTGAAATTAATGTGCCATCGGTCAGTTTCGAGCGAAGAAGTTGCGAAACACATCAAAAAAAATATGGAGATAATTCCCTTTTTTTAAAATATACCACACATAATGAAAACAATACATGAAAAATAACGATAATAAAGGCAAACGTCAGGAGTGTGTCAGGGGAGAGCGAAACTTACAGCTTTCTGCACAGCCGCCAGTTGTTGGGCGATTTCCCGGTAGCTCTTGTTGGCGGAGATGGCACTCTGCTGTTGATGCTGCAGATCTTGCTCCATCATGCGCAGCTGAAGGTTCATGTCGTCCAACTAAACAGAGAGCACACATTTAGAACAAACTCCCACATCGATAAATAATACAGTTTTGATGGTGAAAACCTGAATAACATGTTACATGCAGTTCCGTAATTAAGACAAAATAACAGAAAGGAAGAACTACCAATAAACATCTACGATAAATGATGAAAAAATCTCCATCGCAGATTACACGATAAAATTCATATTTCGCTGACATTAAATCAATGCGAAAATAACAGAACGGTAATGATTTTTACAATTTATTAATTTTTAATATTTAATGATAAAGAAACAGATTTTCATGAACCAAAAGAAGTGCAGTTTGTTGACAATCGATGCGAGAAAAAGTACCTTGCGTTGATACATTTCGCCCAGCTGTTCCTCAATGTCGTCGCGAGCAGCATCCATATCCGCCTGGAACTGTTCCCGCATGCGGTTCATGTTGACATCCTGGAAGGAGCGGCGCGCACTGCTGCTGTCCACGGCATCCAACGGAACGGCCTGACGCTTCATTTTCTACAATATACATGAATATAAAAAAATGCACATAATTATGAACAAAAAAATTTTTTATTCTTTTAACTTAAAAATAAAAAACTTTTAAAAATTACATGAATGAACTTAAATGTCACACATGTATCACGATTGACATGTGAATAAAGAATTTTTTAAATAAAATAATAGAATCGTTGGTATCATACATCGAGGGCCAGTTTCAGTTCGAATTCGGCCGTTTCCTTGACCGTATTCAGTTCGTTCTGCATGGCAGCACGGGACGCCACTTCCTTCTCCAGATCAGCCTGCAGCGCGCGGAACTGCGACATCAGCTTCTCCAGATCAGACTTGTACATCTGCAAACATCCACTCGTTATTATCTGAACGTTACTTTCAAAATTATCCATAAAAAAAACTTCATAATCGACAATTCAGGACATATTAATTTTCATAGTAATAAGTGAAAAAATTCCATAAGATCGCTCAAACAGCGTCAGTCTGATAATTTAAACCTGCAATTATAATCTACAACTAAAGACTGGTAAAACAGACGTGATCGTACGTTTTTCTGCTGGTTAGCCTCGTTCAGCGCGATTCCCGCGTCGGTCAACTTGCGATTCTCTTCCCGCTGCAGTCGTTCAGCATTGCGAGCCCGTGTTTCGGCATCCTCCACACGAGCTTGTAGTCCAGCCAAACTACAACAAAAACCATCTCCAGTCAAGCCCCCACCGAAAGAACACATCAGTAAAATCGAAAAACAGCATAAATTACTCAATTTAATTTAACACGATTTTTTCCTGTATGATGCCTGCGGATTTTCAACCCACTCTTATGAATACGGCAGCGAACGCCGGGCACGTACCTGCTCTTGAGCTGATCCAGCTCGACCTGCATTCGATCACGCGCAAGAATCTCCGCGACTTTCTCGTTGCTTTCCTGGTCCAAGGCGAGACTCAGCTTGCGCACCTGTTCGCGATGCAGTTCCAACTGTGAATCGAGGAGCGCGTCGTTTTG
The DNA here is from genome assembly GCA_034698045.1 of Paramacrobiotus richtersi. Taxonomy (NCBI): domain Eukaryota; kingdom Metazoa; phylum Tardigrada; class Eutardigrada; order Parachela; family Macrobiotidae; genus Paramacrobiotus; species Paramacrobiotus richtersi. The sequence continues at coordinate 9,671 of JAQGAU010000103.1, forward strand.
CCCTTCTTTCTGCGCCAGTAACTCCTAAGACAAACAAAACCTCGTTTGGAAAACCCTCTTTCGATTCAGCGATCTGGTGATTACGCATTTTTGTAACAGAAAAGTCAGAAAATCAAAAATTGTTGATAATTTTCGAATTAAAAATCAATGAAAAAAATGTCAAGAAATAATGACGTTACCTTCAAGATCCCATTCTCACTGTTGGACTCATGCAGTTTATCCAGGAGTACCGCCAGACGATTATTCAGATTCTGCAGTTCTTCCTTCTCGTCCTGGCGCGACATGGACATCGGGCTCAACGGGCGCGGACTGGAGTTCTGGCTGGAGGCGGGCGTCTTATCATGGACACCGTTCACGCCGTTCTTGTGTCCGTTCACTCCGTTGCGGGCCTGGCTCTTCTGACTCGATGGCTGGGATGAGGGGGTGGACAGGATGGACTCGGCGCTCCCATTCTCGGGCACGGCCTCCATGGCGGCGGCGTGGGCGCTCTTGTTGCGGGCCAGGGGCGCGCTGGCCGGGGCGGGCTCTTTCGACTGGCTGCGTTGGCGTTGACGAGCGCGGGTCATTACACCGGCCTGACTCTCCATTTCTGGTTGGGGAAGAAGCCTACAAACGTAACACAACCCAAATGAGGAAATGATTTTCAACTAGGTAACACAGCGCAGCAATGACATCACTCTGCCGTGTTTGGACCAAGGACTCGATTCATCACAAAAAACCTGTTGTCAATAGACTTGTTTTTCGAAATTAAACCTTAAATGAGTAGAAAAGCAGCAAGAAATGCCATATTCTCCCATTTCTTCTCATTGCTGCGTTCGGGGAACCTTTCCGGGTTCTTCGATCTCATTCACCTGTTCAATAGCCACAACACGAGGTCTGGATATCCTGAGGAACAGTGCCTCAAAGAATATGCAAAAAATGACTAGACAGAGATTTCCCTCTACAAGAGAAAAAGGAAACCAAAATAAGTGATAAAAGCTGAAAAATAAAAGCGAGATCGAAGGTCGGACTGATAACGGTAAAATGATTTTCTCGGTCTCACTTGGTTCGATTTTTATCAGAGTTGTGCATCCACTGGTGCACTCACGCTGACTGTGCGAGTCACAGTGCGACAATGGAGCACAGTTGGCGGGAAAGTGGCAAGGGCGGAATACATAAAGACGGACACCGGTATAAATGGATTCACATTTTGAGCATCTATAACATTCAGCCGATGGCAGTTAAATGCTGTTCGTACGCACAATGAAACGAATTGCTAATAAAAACGGAACCGTCATACAAAAAATTAGCTATAATCAGACCGATTTCTCTTGCCTTTGTTTGTTTGTCTGATTTCGATATAAATACAATACAATGCAAGTTGAGAAAATTCAGAAAAAAACATATATACAGTAATCACACTATTGACTGCAATTTTGTAAATAAGTTTCTCCTAAAATAAATAGTTATTGATAACCTTTGCAAAGCTTTTCTGCTTGAAGTGTTATCCTTGTGCCCTTTGTGCTAAAACTCTACCAATAAATTTCTGTGATATTATCATGCTGTACATCCTGAATGTTCAGCAGTCGAAATCCAATCAACAAATTCACACCAACCACCAGATACTGAAAGCTGTTGTTTTAGGCTAGTTTATCAGCAAAAACCACAATAACAAGCCAGGTTTACCTACTCCTTGGCCAACATTACCGCAGCACAATTTTTTCTATCCAGTAAAATAATGTAAAAAAAGTAAACATCTATAAATCTCGAACAAGAAAAACACGACTTGAACTATCTGTAGTACACAGAAGTCGTTCACAGTGAAACACTGTCCTCCCTATCCGCAGCCCGCCGTGCGGCTTCCGCCGCTGCTCTGTCGCGATCCAGGATGACCACGCCCCGCTTTCTCTTCATCTCCGCCTTCCAGTCCTTGTAGCCCTCCTCGGCCGGTTCGCCGTCCAACCCGTTGGGATTCTTAACATAGCGAATGCCGCGACGTGGATACTTGCCGAGAAGGTAATCCTGCCGATCCTGAGGATCCAACGTACCACTGCGCCACTTGACGCACGGCCCATGGTTCCTCTGTTTCTTGCCGTCCTTGGGCAGGATACCCAGCATGTGCCTGACGGCCAGATCAGACCGGCCCATACCGCCGCACTGCTCCTGGCAGATGCCGCAGTAATACAGAATAGGACTTCGTCTGGACGTGCGAATCTGCGAGCATGAGAACGTGGTAAATAAACGAAAAAAGAAAAACAATGGAAAAAACCCCAAAAACCTCAAGTACTCTACCTAGCTACAGTTAAAAATAGACAAATTTATAGACATATCTTTAAACTGAAGTATAAGGACCGTTAAAGTATACAACAAACTAATATTTGATTATACGTAGTTTCAGGTAATATGCAATTTCTTTAATCCAAACATTTTTTTTATGAATACGTAACACAAATGTTTTTTTATCCTTTTTTAATGTACAGACGTTCCTCCCTGCACTTTCGATTATTGGCAGCCAAACATTTTTTTGGTAAAAAAATAGTTTGCGTACCTTTTTGCCGGTCTTCTCAGTGCGGGTGTCGTTGCCGGTGATCAGGCGTATCCTGTCACTGCAGCGAGAGCGACTACCGGAGATTGTGGGTGTCGTTGCCGATCGGCAGGAGGATGAACGCGCCACACTGCTGACCGAGGCCGTCACCCTCGATGAGCTGACATCCGGTCGCTTCCGCTTGTGCCCGTGCGAATCCACATCAGGAATACGTTGGGGCGTCGCAACATCCACACTGCAACATCCGGAATTAGTCGACACACGACAACAAACCATCACTTCCGCAAAAACAAGATATTCAACAACATAATGACTTTCTAATTAATTAATAATTTTTAATATTTAATTAATTTATTATTTATTTAATATTTAATTAATTAATAACTTTCTAATTAATCAAAATTAATTACTAAAAACCAAAATTACTAAAATCACGACAATTTCCAATTAATTTAAATTTCTAATTTTACATATCCTGGTGGACGTGGTAAGAAGTACAAGTCTACATCCTATGAACATTTTTGTATCAAAAGGGAAAGATGCCGGCAAAAGTACCAGTTAAACGATAATTGTCAGATCCACGGACGGGAAATCTTACCGCTCTTCGTCTCCTTTCTTCAGCGCATCGTACGCCTTGATCCCTGCCGAGATGTTGGCATACAGCTTGGCCAGCCGTTCTTTCTCCTCGACGACCTGCTGGTAGCGGGCGGTGGTGTCGCGAAGCTTGGTGGACATTTCGTTCATCTGCTGCTCGGTCTGTCGTTTGTATTTGTCGTATTCATCGCGCAGCTGACTCAGCTCATCATCTCGGTCACGATTCTGTCCGAGATAAATAAATACATACTGTAAAACTTAACGATAAATTCGAAAAATAAAAAATGTTATCTGAAGATTTTTAATAAAATATCTGACTCTGAAAATATAAGTAAAAAAAAATAAATTCAAATATAAATAAATAATAAAATCTAAAAATGTCTGCAAAATACAATCTGGAAATGCCTTGAAAATAAAATGTGAAAATAAAATCTGAGAATACACGTAAAATAAAATCTGAAAATGTTTTGAATTCTGAAAATGTCAGCAAACAAAATCTGAAAATGTTGCAAAATAAAGTCTGGAAATGTCTGCAAAATCAAATCTGGAAATGTCTAGAAATAAAATCTGAAAATATCAAAAAAAAATAAAATCTGAAAATGTCTGGAAAATAAAACTTGAAAATGAACGGTTAATAACTTAATACTGTCGTCGAAAAAACGCAGGAATAAATGTGCGAAATTGATAACGCCAGGTTTACCGTTTGCATGAACCAAATAAGGCGGAAAAAAACGTACCTTTCGCTGATACATTTCGGCCAGCTGATTCTCAAAGTCACTGCGTGCAGCTTCCAAATCGACCTGAAACTGGGCACGCATGCGGCTGATGTTGACATCCTGGACGGAGCGGCGTGCAATGCCACTGTCCACGGCATCCAGCGGAACGGTCTATAAAGAACCATCAAACTCAAACAAATAATACAAATAATAACAATACATCACACAGTAATTAACTGACAATTAAGTAATAATACCATTAAAAAATAATTTTTTTGATCTAAAAAATAAATAAATAAAATATAAAAAATAATTCCCCGAAGTCGCTCTCAGAAAAAGAATCCAAATCACTATGACTAGACTAATCCAGCAATTGAAAGTTACACCTAGTGAAAAGTCGTTCGGTAAGACCTAAAAACACATTTACATTTTTTCGTAGATTAGCCTCGTTCACGGCGATTTTCGCGCCTCTTTCCCGTTGAATTTTTCTAGCACGAGTTTCGCCATCTTCGAATTCCATCATATCTCGGACTCCAGCCATACTACAACAAAATGCTTGCGTTTTGTTCGTGTATCATCGGTAGTGGCAAAAAATCGGCTATGGAAATGTTTCAAACTTACGATTTGTGAATTCTGAATCTCTGATATTATTGACGTCTCTTCTGCTACTCACAATTAGCTACCGCACACAACAGTTCGAAAGATCCGACTTACACGTACCTGCCGTAGAATTGCTGCTGGATCAGCTGGACCCAGATCCGCTCCCGCGCGAGAATCTTCCTGACTTTCTTGTTGTTTTCCTGGTCCAGAGCGAGACTCAACTGGCGCACCTGTTCACGGTGCAGCTCCAACTGCGATTCAACGTTTTGGCCTTCTTTCGGCGCCAATACATAAAAGAACCAAAAGTTCTTTAGGAAAACCTGCCTTGATTCAGGGATTTCAATATTTCGTTTGAGAAAATCACAGGATAAACGCGGGATTTGGAAGCATTTTCACGATCGTGATTCGTGACTGAACTGATAAGATTCATAAGAACGGAAAAATTATTTTCGGTCGGAACTTGGATTCTTTTTTCAGAGTTGTGACAACTCAGGTGTGAATCCATTGGCATTGGTAGACCGGATTCCCGCGGACTGGCAGTGGAAGACAGTTGGCGGGAAAATAACAAGGGCGATCAAACGGAACACCGTCACACCGATATAAACTAATCATTTCAAAATTGTTGAGCATCGCAATAATCTATATCATATAAAATGCCTAGAAACTCCAACCATCACTTGGCAGAAATTTAGAGCCACAAATCTTCGAGATTCATCAAGTTGATTCATCAAAATCTCCCTACTTTAATTTACTTTTCTCCAAGTTGTCTATTCTTTATGCATGTCTCCCGAGAAGAGCTATTTTTTAAAAAATATCAAACTGATACACTGCGGGTGTATGTTTTGTTGTATGTAATGCGGCATTTCTGATGTTTCTAATAACTTTCTCGAGCGTCCACCTCTACTTATGATTAAAGCAGTCTACTGTACTGTAATATCGTGTGCACGCGGCATTTCTGCTGTTTCTAAAGCAAAAATCGGGTGTTCCCTGTCCAGCTGCTTTAACTTATGTCGTCCTTCAGCTTCTGCTAAATTATGCGTAGAAACATATGAGGCTGTACCTCCGAAATGCTCAATAAAATCCGATCAACCAACGAATGCCCAAAGTACCTTTTCGTCAACAAAATTTATTAACAAAAAGCCAGGTTTTTTTTGTTATGCACCAGTCTTAATTACCGCAACATAGTTTTCGATAGAGCAAAAAAATGCAAACATCTGTACATCTCTAACAAGAAAATCTTTAGCAATAAACCCATTCGAACAATCTCTTCATTAACAATCAAAAAGTACAAAAAAGGCCTGTTTACTGTACTTCCTATCCACGAACCATGGCCTGCCGCGCGGCCTCCGCCTCGGCTCGATCGCGCTGGACAATGACCACGCCCCGCCCTGTGGCCATCTGCAGCGTCCAATCCTTGTAGCCCTGCTCGGCAATGCCGCCCCCGTCCGTATACTTGACATAGCGAACGCCCCGCCGCGGATACTTGCCGAGCAGGTAATCCTGTCGATCCTGGGGACTGAGGGTCCCGGTGCGCCACTTGGCGCACGGGCCGTGTGCCCCGTGTTTACTGCTGCCCAACATGTGACGGACGGCGTGGTCTGCGCGGCCTAGACCGCCCAACTGCTCCTGGCAGATGCCGCAGTGGTAGAGAAAAGCGCCGCGTTTCTTGATGTCTTTGGCCAGCTTAGCGCTGCGGATCTCCTAGCAAGGTATGTAGTAACATTCCAAACAGTTCAATTAGCGGAACAGACAGTGAATATTTATTCTTAATAACACCCATACTTGGCTAAATTTATCCTGAACCAAAATCATAATATTAAAAATAATAATAAATTTAAATATAAATAAATATTTATAAAATAGAAAGTACTTAAAAAATTATTTTAAATGATTTATAAAATAGTGATAACAAATACTAATACTAAAAATAATTTATTATAAATATAATTTAAATAGAATTTATAAAACAATATCGAATACTAATAACAAAAATAATTTGACATAAAAGTAATTTAATTATTAAAAATTTTTTAATAATAATTTAAAATAACCATATGACCACTATTTCAACTGTAGTTCCCATCATACATGATGATTATTTTAACACTACCGTTCGTAGGCACTCAGGAATTTTTGTAGTTTACACGTATTTGATCTTCAATTTATAATTCTTGCCAAAAGAAAACCCCCTTGCGTACCTTTTTCCCGGTATTTCCAGTTCGGCTGCCCTTTCCGCCATCCAATCCCCGACGGCGGATCCCGCCACTCGAGCCAGACCGGCTGGCGGAGGCAGTGCGTGCCGCTCTCGGGTGGGGAGTGGGTGAACGCGCCATTCGGTTGAACCGCGGTAGATTCACATCCGGTCGCTTCCGCTTGTCACCGCGCGGATTTTGACCGGTAAGGCATTCCGGTGACGCGGTACGCACACTGCAACATCCCAGTAGCCGTCAAACAAACGGGTCAAATAACAACTTCCACATAAAACTACAAGGACAAGCAACAAAATAATATCGGCACACATCAGATTCCTAAGTAAGCCAGTACCCCGGTGAACGCGATAAATAGTATACAAAACACATGAGACTTTTTATTATTAAAGTTGTTTTTATTATTTATGGGATTTTCTATTTGTGAAAATTCTTATTATTAATTATGAGAATTACTTGTTATGTTTATGAGGATTATTTATTGTATTTATGAGAATTTTTATTAATAAAATTTTTTATTATTTATGGGAGTTTTATTTATGAAAATTCTTTTTATTTATGAGAATTATTTATTTTATTTATGAGAATTATTTATTGTATTTATAAGAATTTTTATTATTAAAATTTTTTATTATTTATGAGAGTTTTCATTTGTGAAAATTCTTATTATTTATGAGAATTTTTATTGTTAAAAAAAGGAAAGATGCCGGCTGTTAAACCGAGACTACCAATTATATAAATTAAATTTTTTAGCTGAAAAAATAAATTTTCGGACGTGGATCCCTACCGCTCTTCCTCCCCTTTCTTCCCGGTCTCGCCTGAATTACTCTCCGCCGAGATGCTGCCATAGAGCTCGGTCAGCCGCTTCTTCTCCTCGAGGACCTGCTGGTAGCGGGCGGTGGTGTCGCGAAGCGTTTCGGACATTTCATTCAGCTGCTGCTCGGTCTGTCGTTTGTGTTTATCGTATTCATCACGCAGCCGGTTCAGCTCATCCTCCCGCTCACGATCCTGTCCGAGATAATCATTTAATTAAGGAAAAAATATGAAAATGTGTTCAATACGTTCACTTCTACTGGCTGTTGTTGTAAGTCAGCAAGTTACAGAACAATTTTCTCAAACTAGGAAGTTGACTGAATTTTGAAAAAATAAATTCCGCTAACTTCTTGTTATGTTTTTTTTAATATATTAAACTAAATGCTTAGTTTTCCGTAGAGGAGCCAGTTGCTGGGTCATCAAGACACTCCCAACATCAGAGTGCACTATCGATAAAACTGGATTACATATAACATAGGTAAATTACCGTAAATAAAGATCGACGAAAATCAAAACAATTAAACGCCACATCATGCAACAATAATTCAATAATCAGTACGAATAAAAATGATATATAATATCAAAATCATAATATTTTATAGTTATAATAATTTATAAAATAATAATTCATAAATAATTTTTTATAATTTATAAAATTATAATTTTATAGAAAACAGGAAAAGTACTATAACTAGTGGGATAAATCAGAACCTTTTTCGAATTTTCTCTAACCGCTGTAAAAAAAGTCAATCTAAACAAACAAAAGACAATTCAAATGTATAACTAGCGAATTAAATTGCTGTACTCATGGTCTAATATTAATAAATTAAATATTATTATTTAGTTAAAATAATTAATTAAAGACTTAAATTAAATAGTTCAGTAAGACTTGAAAAAACACATACATTATTCTGTAGATTAGACTCGTTCGCAGCGATTTCCGCGTCGGTCAGCGTTCGATCTTCCTCACGGTGCATTTTGTCAGCCATTCTGTCACGAGCTTCGTCATTGTCCAAGCCAGCTGGCACTCTCGCCATACTACAGCAAACAGACCTTGTCCGTCGCTGATCACTGATCAGTCAAGGTATTAGGGCCAATATTGGGCTTTAGCTCGTTTATTTATTTCGTGTATTTCTTCGCTGCACGAACTTCACTACTGAGCTGCCTTCTCGTTGTTTTCCTGGCCGAGACTCACCTTGCGCGCCTGTTGACAGCGCCAGCTCCGACTCAAGAAGCACTTTCTTCGTTCTTCTTTCGGCGCCTAAATAACCACAAGTTCTGTTGGAAAAACTCCCTTGATTGGAATTTCGTCCTTCGATCTTAATTCTTCTTCGATATTCACCTGCTTTAGCATACCTCAGTCACAGCATCAAGATCTGGCTGGAATAATAACTGGATGTTGACTCAACATCCAGTTATTATTCCAGCCAGATCTTGATGCTGTTGAGGAAACACGTACTGCAACACTGAAGCAGGCCAGCAATTAGTCACCTTATTAGTGCACGTCAGATGGAGAACGAGAAACCACAATAATGATCAAAATCGAAAGATTCGTTAAAAGTTGAGAAACGGAGCGAGATCAAAGTCATCAGACGTGTACAACAACGAAGAACTGATTTTTCTCGGTCGTTTGAGTCAGGGATTCGATTTTTTTTTGTAAGAGTTGTGAATCCCATTCATTGGTGTACTCGCGCCGTGAGCGGCATTGTAAGACAGTTGGCGGGAATGTGGCAACTGTAAAACTGACCTTTTTAAAATTTACTCGAGAACGCCCTGTATGTACTTATGATTATTGCACACATGATCACATACTTTTTCACATGTTTTTACTATCTTCCTCTGCGTCTGCTATTCTTTATGCGAACCTCCCGATAAAAGTAATTTTTTTGATTATCAAACTAGAGTAATAAGTTATGCGTGCAATTGTACGGCACAATTAGGCCTTATCATGGGCAAGCGGCATTTCTGGTGCTTCTAAATTACTTTGTGCAGAAAAAATGGTGCCTACACTGACCAGCTGCTTGTTGCGTTATCCTGGTGTCTTTTTTTTTCCTGGTGTTCTTTTTTGTTGTTCTGGTGTCCTGGTGTTGTGTTATCCTGGTGTCCTTTTTTACCAAAACGTCAAGAACACATTTACAGAACACGAAGCTATACAGCCTGGAATGTATCAAATCAACCAACAATTGACCTACCAACAAAAGCCTGGAATGTATCAAATCAACCAACAATTGACCTACCAACAAATACCGAACGCGACCTTTTTAGCCACATTGTCAACAAAAACAATACCAGTAATAAAGTGCCAGGTTCACGTGGCCATGGACCAATCTCACTTGCAACACAGTTTTCCGACAATAAACACACGAAAATTGTACATCTTGAATAAGAAATGCGTTAGCAATAAAACAATCTGACCGAACTCTTCTTTCACAATCAACAACAAGTATAAAAAACATTTCACATTCTTCCCTATCCGTCAGCCGCCGCATCAGCTTTATCGCGGTCAGTGATGATCACGCCCCGCTGGTTGTGCATCTCCTTCGTCCAGTCCTTGAAGCCCTCCTCGGCCACTTCACCCTCCAGCCCGTTCTTATACTTGACATAGCGAACGCCCCGTCGCGGATACTTGCCCAGCAGGTAATCCTGCCGATCCTGGGGATTGATTGTTCCATGGCGCCACTGAGCACACGGTCCACGGGTCCGCAGTTTAGCGCCGTCTTTCCGTTGGAAACCCAACATGTGGTCGACGGCACTGTCACGCCGGCCAACACCTCCCACTTGCTCCTGGCAGATGCCGCAGTAATAGAGATAATTACCTCGTTGCTGCGTGTTTTTGGCCAGTTTAGCGTTGCGGATCTCCTAACCGAGTTCAGTATACTTATTAGCAGGGTACAGGTACAATCAGACAGTCAATTTAGTTCTCAATACTTAATTAACAATTATAGAAGCAGCGAAAGATGAAAGTAAACAATTTACTGTATACCCTGAACAACATTATATTTAAAGAACATATACAAACATTATTTTGAATGTGGTTTCCATCCTATACAGTTCAATTTGAATAGTTCGGATGTTTTGAATTTATACGTCAGATTTTTGTTTCAGTCTAAATGTGATTAATGTATACATTCTTATTGCCAGACAAACGCTTGGCGCACCTTTTTGCCGGTATTCTCAGTGCGGATGTCCTTTCCGGCATCCAATCCTTGACGGCGAATCCTCGGACTGAATCGAGACGGTTTGACGGAGGCCGTGCGTGTTGTCCCCGAGTGGAGTGAGGGTGAACGTGCCACACTATTCACCCGGCTGCTCAAGCCCGGCAGTTTCGAGGAGCCCACATCCGGTCGCTTCCGCTTGTGCCCGCTCGAATTCGGGTCGGAAGGGCGTTGCGGCGTCACATCACCCCCACTGCAACATCCGGAAGTAGTCAACAAACCGGTCTTAATAACCACTTCCACAAAAATAACCAGGGAATCAATAAAATAATACCATAATCAAATTACCTCGTGGTAAGAACTTACTATACTACATAGGTAAGATATAGTCAGTTCTTGCAAGTAGTAATCAACACCCTGATGAACATCAGCAACCGTACATGCACAACCCGAGAAGGTTCTTTAAAAAGCGACAGTTTCCAGCAGTTATACCGTAAGATCAAATTATGCGATAATTCCTTATTTCATATTAGCGGAATGCATCTTCCAACGTGGATTCTTACCGGTCTTCCTCCCCTTTCTTCAGAGCATCACAAGCCTTGATCCCCGCCGAGATGTTGGTACACAGCTTGGCCAGCTGCTCTTTCTCCTCGATAACCTGCTGGTAGCGTGCGCAGCTGTCGCGAATCGTTGCGGACATTTCCTGTATCCGCTGCTCGGTCTGTTGCTTGTAAGTAGCGTATTCATCGCGCAGCCGGCTCAGCTCATTCGTCTGGTCACGATACTGTCCATAACAAACAAACAAACAAAAGATGAAAAAATGTAAACTGCAGTACAAAACAATTTTTTTAATTCAGAATATTGACTGGATCTGGAGTCAGTCAATCTGATAGTTACGTTGTTTATTAGGTAATAAATCAAACGCTTACAGCTGTCTGCACAGCGGCCAGTTGCTGGGACATCTCGCAGTCGCTTTTGACGGCGTTGGCACTGTGCTGGTGATTCGGCAAATCTCGCTGCATAACGAGCAGCTGGTTTTTCATATCGTCCAACTGCAAAGTACACTTCCTACATTAGATTACATTATCCATACAACTTACTAGGAAAGTGCACTCGCTGATTGCGGGCACTAAATGACCGAAGCGAAGGATAATTTATTTCTAATAAATCTATTATTAGTAATTTATTATTAATTGACCTCTTGTTATGCATAATTTGTTAATATTAAATTATTATTGATTTATTAATAATTGTACTGGATTTACTACTAGCTACCGACCGACCGACACGAAACTCATTTCGAAGTGAACAGAGGACCTTCGCTCCGCTTCGGTCGAAAACACAAAATAATATCGGTAAATAATATCAGCAAAAATTAAACAATTTGCAAACAGAAAATCGCGCCGCTGCACACAAACTACACGACAAAATCCGAAATTTCTGAAAATTAAAATGCGTCTATAATTAACTAATGTTTAATACAGTATGTCGTCGAAAAACAAAAGGAACAAATTACAAATCTCTGCAACTGACATTCTGACAATGCCATTGACTCAATCTCCCCTAGGGCATGTAAATAAGTACCTTCCGTTGATACATTTCGGCCAGGCGCTTCTCAAAGCCACACCGCGCTTCTTCCAGTTCGACCTGAAACAGTGCACGCATGTGGCTGATGTTGGAATCCTGGAGTGAGCGGGGCGCGGTGCCGCTGTCCCCGGCACTCAACGGAACGTCCTATAACGAACCATCAAAATTAAATAGATAATAACCGATAATACACATTTATTATACATTTAAATTGCGTTTATCGAAACTAAGAAAAGCAAGTTAATTAGCATGATACGATAATAATCATAACACATTCAACAATAATTAAATGATAATTTATTATTACTATTACAAAAATTAATGAGGATGATACTATTGTAAAAAAAACTTGGTAAAGACGCTCTCAGAAAAAAGACAACGCTAAACTAGGTAATCCAGCAATTAAAGTGTATGACCATGGAAAAATAGTTTGAGCAGCTTAAGTCAGACACATACAATTTTCTGTTGAATAGCCTCGTTCAAAGTGATATCCGCGGGGGCATGGCCAGCGTCCATTTCCGCGCAGGAACCTTCCCGACTTTCTCGTTGTTTTCCTGGTCAAGAGCGAGACTCAGCTGGCGCACCGGTTCACGGTGCAGCTCCAGAAGGGATTCAACGAGTCTTTCGTCTGTCCTTCACTCTGCGCCAGTACCTCCTACACAATCAACAGAATAATCCTGGTCTTTTGGGAAACCAGAACCTGCCTTGATTCAATGTTGAAGTATTTCCCTGTTTCTTCCGTTGACAGAGAAATGTGATTCAAAAAATAATTCAAAATACAAAAAAAATATTCAGAAAATTTATGCAAAATATAACAAAATATTCAAGAAATAAAAAATATATTCAAGAAATAACTACACGATTTCGAAAAGATTTCACGATTTGTTCTGGTGATTGCATGGTGTTTCAAGACTGGCTTCACACAAAACCTGTTGACAATTGAAATGCTGTCGAAATTAAAATCTTTGATGAGTAAGAAAACACCAAGAAATGCAATTTCGTCCAACTTTACCGTTCGTGGAAACAAGATCGGGTTCTTCGATCTTGTTGTATTCACCTGTTGAACATACCTTAGTCACCGCAAGCACGAAGATCGATGTCCTGAGAAATGGTTCAAATGGGCCAGCGAAATGATTTAGAAAATGCACATGGAGATCTCTTCTGTCACTGCGGAGCAAAAGAAACAAAATGATAAACCGAAACGTACTTAAAACCTGAAAAATAGTACAGGATCGTGCGCTGCTGAACGATAAAAACGGAAAATATTTTTGGTGTTTTTTTCGTCTCTTGGACGTCACAACTCACAGTCCAGTTTGAGTTGTGATTCCATTAGTGCACCAACGCTGACTGTGTGCGGCAATGGAATACAGTTGGCGGGAAAGGGCCAGGGTGACCGGAAGGTGGACACCGAAACAAATCAAGTATTTTTGAATTCTGAGGATCTTTAATCAGAAATATAAGGACTCACTGATGCTACTCGTAAAAAATTAGTAATAAATAGATGCTTGTACTCGTAATAAAATGATTAAAAGTTTTCATCCACACATAATGAAATTTGGACCACATCAGTTCAGAAAAGATGAAACTGCGTGCAACGGTACGTCGCAATAATAAAAAAATCCATACTTTCCTACCTGTGTTAGGTGTATAATTAACTTCACTCAGTATAATGATAATTTTCTCTTAGCATTTGGCACCTGATTCGGAAAATGAAATTCGCCAACGTTATGTAGGGCAAGTTGGGAAAATAGTGACTGTACTGGTTGTCGGCAATGCTGTGATGCCTGAAGTTTTGAAATCTGTAGTTGTCTGTGCGCTAGCGCATTAAAGTTCAGTCCGTGTCTGTAATATAAACTGCAAAACGTTCTTCTTTTAGCAACTGAAAATTGCTTTTGTCGGAAATTTATCAAGTTTCCAGTACTTACATAATCCGGTCTATGCAGTAATTTTTCCCCGGCCATCTTTTTTTTCACAAATAGACAAATGCTTCGTACTTCCTTATATATTTTTCTCCAAGTTTTGTTTTCATTAGCATGTCCTTTATTGTGCGAAAGCGGCATTTCTGCTGTTCCCATGAACTTTCTGGTGTCGTCATTGTACCCCGTCATGGTCATTCGTCTGTCCTTTTTGATATAACTTTAACAATGCCTGTGAAACTGTCAATCTGTGCAGTACTGTATACAAAATGAATGCTCACATCAGCAGTCAAAATCCGATTCACCACCAACGAATACTGAAAGCGACCTTTTTCAATTTATCAAAAAAAAATTAATATGAACAACAACAAAAAGCCAGGTTCACCTGGCCACTGGCCAATCTTACCGTTTTCTGTATAATAAGAAATCAGCACCTGTACATCTCTAACAACCGAAGTCTTAACAATAAAACCACTTTAACATTCCAATCAAAATAGCATAAAAAAGGTCTGTTACAATGGAGTACACATCTGTACATCTCTAACAAAAAAGTTTTAACAATAAAACCATTTAAAACAATCTCTTGTCTAACAATTAGAAAGTGTAAAGAAAGTCTTTTTCAAAGAAAGACTGTCTTTCCTATTCGCCACCGGCGACCGCCCGCGCTGCCGCCGCCTCAGCTTTGTCTCGGTCAAGGATGACCACGCCCCGGACGCCCTGCTGCTTCAGCTTTTCCGTCTTCCAGTCCATGTAGCGATCCTCGACAACGTCGCCCCCTGGGTCCTTCTTAACATAGCGAAGACTCCGTCGCGGATACTTGCCGAGAAGATAGTCCTGTCGATCCTGCTCATCCAGATCGCCCTTGCGCCACTCGGCGCACGGCCCATACAGCTTCGACTTTTGCCCGTCTTTCGGTCGGAAACCCAGCATGTGGCTGACGGCATCCTTATGACGGTGAGCACCTTCGAATTGCTTTTGGCAGATGCCGCAGTAAAAGAGAACATCATAACCCAGGTGTGCAGTGTTTTTCGCCGATTGATCGTTGCGGATAACCTGGTGGGGTTCAGTCTAATAACAACATGCTACAGTTCAAACCAGCCGAACAGATATCATTTTAATTTTTTTCAATTTTTTTTCAATTTATACGTAATTTTCGTTCACTATGGCCCACCTTCTTGCCGGTAACTGTAGTATGCATATCCTTTTCGGCATCGAATCCAAGACGACGGGTCATGTCACTGCCGCGAGACCCACTGACGGAGGCTGTGGGAGCCGTTTCCGAGTGCGGGGAGGGTGAACGCGCCACACTGCTCATCCGGCTGGACGTGGGTGTCAGCCTCGAGGAGCTCACATCCGGTCGCTTACGTTTCTGTCCGCTGGCATTCTTGTCGGAATGGCGTACCGGCGTTGCATTACCCACACTGCAAATGCGATATATTTGTCGCAACAAATTGTTGTTGCCAACAATCACTTCCAAAGGGATGCTAATTGTAGTAAATTAAAACCCTGGTAAAACGTCGTCAAAAGTACCTACGTTCCATAACAGCAGTTTGATAATTAAAAAACATAAAAATGTTACTAAACGAGCACAAATGACATGAGCCAAACACATGTATCCTCTAACGTGATTCCTTACCGCACTTCCTCCGCCTTCTTCTGGGCATCGCACGCCTTGAACCCCGCCGTGAAGTTGGCACACAGCTCGGCCAGCCGCTCTTTCTCCTCGACGACCTGTTGGTGGCGTGCGGTGTGGTCGCGAATCGTTTCCGACATTTCTTGTGTTCGCTGCTCGGTCTGTTGCTGGTAAGTTGTGTATTCATCGCGCAGCCGGTTTAGTTCAGTCGTCTGGTCACGATACTGTTTGCAAACAGAAAACTTGTTAACGAAGGCATCTCAATCCATTTACTTAAAAATGTTCCAGTTAGCGTATTTCTGAACAATTTTTTCAATTCACAATTTGGACTTACTCGGAACAGAGTCGAACGAATAATTAAGTGTTCTTTTGTGGATAATGTAGTAAACTAAACCAGACACTCACAGCTTTCTGCACAGCGGCCAGTTGTTGGGACATCTCGCGGCACTTGTTAGTGGCGGTCTGATGCTGCACATCATGCTGATAATCTTGAATCGTTCTGGACATTTCGCTGATCTGCTGCTCGGTCTGTTCCTTGTAGCCAGTATATTCATCGAACAGCTTACTCAATTCGTCCTCCCGGTCTCGGTTCTGTCCCAAACAAATAACATGAGAAATTCAGTTAAAATTAATAATTAATTTTTTATCCATTTATTAAATCAAAATGCTTACAATTTTTTGCACAGCGGCCAATTGTTTGGATATCTCACGGCAGTTGTTGCTGGCGGTCGTGGCAGTGTCCTGGTAATGTTGCTTCTCTTGTTCCACGATGCGCAGCTGGTTCGTCATGTTGTCCAACTGCAAAGACATATCTTTAACCAGACAATATCAGTAAAAGTGAAAATGTCAAAACAATATTAAAATAAAAAATGCAAATATCGGCAAATAAGAACGACGAAAATCACAAAATTTACAGTGCAAAAAACACATGATCTTTACTTTTTTTGTGCGAAAAACAGTCAAAAAATACACGGTAAAATTTTCTGCAAAATAAATCCTGTTTTTAGTAATCTATGATTCTGAGCTGCAAACCACAGGATAAAATCCGCGAAACTGACAATGCAAAAGTGTGCGCTGTTAAGGCCCCAATAAACAACGAGAAATAAAGTACCTTCCGTTGATACATTTCGGCCAGCTGATTCTCAAAATCACTTCGCGCAGCTTCCAAATCGACCTGAAACTGTGCACGCATACGGTAGATGTTGACATCCTGGACGGAGCGGCGTGCAGTGCCGCTGTCCACGGAATGCATTTTCTATTAAAAAATCAACAAAAATTACTGATATTCACGAAAATTAATAACTATAATATACAATTAGAAACAAATTTATTACGGCTTTTATCAGATAAAATAACACGCATTTAAACCTGCAGTAAAAACAATTGATTTACTTCAGTTTTCTGCAGATCAGCCTCGTTCCATGCCACTTCTTCCCGTAGCGTGCTTTCAGCCGGTCCAGCGCGGGTCCCGGCATCTTCCACACGGGCTGGCACTCCCGCCATTCTGCAACAAAAAGTCAACGCAATCAGTAATCAATCAGGAATTTCGGTTGAAAGAAAATCACAAAACACTGTATTGCTCAGGTTCAACGACGGCCAACAAACTGCACAGTTTGTCCGTTCGCGGACGTTTCGAGTCGGGTTCTTCGATATTCTTCTTTACCTATTCGAATATGGATGGACCTCAGTGGCTCAATCACAGCACAAAGATCTGGATGTCCTGGAGAAATACTGAAACAGACCAGCAATTAGTCACAGTGTAGGACGATGGTCAGATGCTAACGCTGTCACATGTGGAGAAACGAGCAACCAATTCGTAAAAGCTGAAAAAGAGCGATCACACGTTGGACTGACACGCAAAACGCAAAATGTATGATATCATACGAAATCATCACGGTTTGTTGATTGGGTTTTTTTGTCCGAGTTGTGGAATCCATTGGCATAGTCACCTCACACTGACACTCTGCGGCAGTGGAAGTCAGTTGACAGGAAAGTGAAGTGGCAAAGGCCAGCGAGATAATCAAGCGAGCGCAGCGAGCGTTTTATAAGTTGAAGAAATCAAAGTTCTCGGCACGCGAAGTACCAGGGTCTTCAAGTTCGTGGGTCTACGAGTCCTTAGGTACTTCAGTTTTGAGAACGTTGTATGGTATAGGGTGGTCAAACTTGGGCTCCCATCACGCGGAGTACCCGGGTACTTGGGTTCTTCAGGTACTTGGGATCTCGGGTTCTTCGGTACTCCAGGTTTTTGAGTTCTTGGAGTATCTGAGTTCTCGGGTACTTTGTATGCTGTGGGGTGCCCAAACTTGGGCTCCCGTCACGCGGAGTACTCGGGTACTTGGGTTCTTCAGGTACTTGGGTACTTGGGTTCTTGGGTCCGTGGAGTTCTTGGGTTCTCGGGTTCTTGCGTACTTCGTATGATATGGGGTGCTGAAACTTTGGCTCCCGACGCGCGAAGTACTCGGGTACTTGGATTCTCGGGTTCTTCAGGGACTTGCGTTCTTGAGTACTTTAGGTACTTGGGTTCTCGTGTTCTTGGGTACTCGGTGTTCTTGAGTTCTCGGAGTTCTTGAGTTCTCGGGTACTTCGTATGGGTGCTGAAACCTGGGCTCCCGACACGCGGAGTACTCGGGTACTTGGGTTCTCGGGTTCTTGAGTACTTGGAGTTCTTGGGTACCTCAGGTACTCAGGTTCTCGGGTTCTTGAGCTCTTGGAGTTGTTGGGTTCTACTTGTTATGGGGTGATTAAACTTGGGCTCCCGACACGCGGAGTACCCGCCAAGTACCCGGGTTCATCAGGTTCTTGGGTTCCTTTAGAACTTGGAGTACTTGGGTTTTGCGTGTTCTTGGGTTCTCGGGTATTTTGTGTGTTATGGGATGCCCAAACTTGGGCTCCCGACACGCGGAGTGCCCGGGTGCTTCGGTTCTCGAGTTCTTCAGGTACCTGGGCTTTCGGGTTCTTGAGTACTTGGGTTCCCGGGTTATTGAGTACTTTGAGTTCTTGGGTTTTTAAAGTTTTTGGGTTTTCGTGTACTTCGTATGTTATGGGTGCCTATAGGTTTTTCGTTTGGTGTGGCTGTGGGTTTTTAAAAGGGTTTTCAAAAGGGTCTTCGATTTTTTTGGAGGTTTTTGTCTTTGAGGGGATGTTTTTAGAACTTATATTTATTTTAAACAGTCCAATATATGTCCAAGTCATACAGCCCAAGTCGTGAATCGTTTTTTCCGCTGTTAGATGCACAGAAGTTACAGCATTTTTTTAAAGATTATAGCGACAGGGGTTTAATTTCTTTTGTTGAGATATTTGTTTTGGTCTTCTGTCCTATTTTGCAATGTTAATTTCCCTTAGGAACCATTTTTAGTCGAAAAATGTTGTTAAACCGAGGGTGTTTTAATTATTTTGTATATGGTTTTCTTTGTTAGTAATTGCTATATAGGGCCATCTTTTTAATTGGAAGGGTTATTGGTTTTTAAGAAATCTTTAAAAACTTTTGTTCATTATTTTCACTACAGGGATAACGTTTCTAAGGGAAACTATTGTTCATATCATTTTATTGCTGTTGTTCACGGGCACATATTTAAAATTTCCATTATTGTATTTTAAAGCGAGGCACGATTATTGTTGGGGTGACTTCATTTTATTCATTTAACTGTTTTTGTATTATAGCTGAATATTCTATATTTAGTAAGTTTGCGAAAAATATATTCGCTTGTGGTGCCGAAACTACCAGTCAGTCGTACAGTCATTGCACAGACACAATTTTGCGTCTTAAAAAACAAAGCGCGTTTATTAATCATCAAATTTGCCGCCTTCTACGGAAGCCACAGTTAAACAGCCAGAAGAAAAATTGTTGCTGCTGTTTTACTGTACTGTTGCAACCATAAGTTATTGCTAAACGTTTATTGGTTTTCTTAGGAGTCTGTAATTTTATGTCAAATATATCACGTGGCGGCCGTGCCCTAACGTGCGGACTGCGGAGGCCTCCGCGCTCGCTTGTTCTAATGGCTAACGAAAGAGAGACATTCTCCTAGAAAATGGTAGATAACTAAGTATTGGGAAACTGGGGAAAGCCGGTCGACTTGTTTTTTGTTTCAACGTTTAAGTTTGGAAATCATGCGCGGTAATGCCCAGTTGATTACGAGCACTGTTCCCTGCCGAGCTGATCGGAATAAGTTTTTTATTTGAGTGGAAAAAAAAACTAGGTAATCGCTCTCCGCTGATGCTGGCGATGAAGACCGGAGCGCTGAGGCTCAGCTATCATCTCTAATGGGTAAACTGTGGGTTCGTTCTCCGACTGGTTGTCGCCTACCAGTAGGACCACCAGGCCGTGTCGAAACGTTCTGTTTAACATTTTGTTGCGGCAGGGACAAAAACATCTTCGACCGGAGCGGAGCGAAGGCGTTCTATACGGTACTCAGCAGTATGCATAACAGTTCCCCGTTCACTCGAGCGACAATGCCTGATAACAAGAACACACATGAAAAAACATGGCAAAAACTATAACAGCTACGGTACTCAGCTGTGTCTGCGTTTCCTATGGGCCCAAATTTGGCATGTGCTCCGTTATGATTTTCGGAACCTTATTGTTTTTGAATTATATTTCTAAAAAATGAAGTTATTACAATTATTGATGTACCGCTAATGCCAAACCATACAGTGCAGCCGTTTTAAGACTGAATACAGTGAAAGCCCCTTCGTAATTCAAGACAATCGAAAGCGGATCCTTCACAAAGCTGAGCTTCAGCGCTCCGGCCTTCTTCGCCAGCATCAAGAGCGATTACCTAGTTATCTCCCATTTTCTTGAAAATTATTATCTCGCTGGCCCATATCTCAGGACATCGGTTTTGGTGCTTGTGGTGAGTGGTGACTGAGGTATGTCCAACAGGTGAATACTGAATAAAAATAAGATCGAAGAACCCGAAAATTTTCGAAATCGCTGATCACTGATGAATGTTTGTTGTAGTATGGCGGGAGTGAAAGCTGGCTTGGACGATGGCCAAGCTCGCGCGCACGTCACTCTGAACGAGTCTTATCTGCACATAAATGTATGTGTCCCAAGCTATTCAACTACCTTCCATCAGGTTTTGACAACATGAAAATTTCACCACTTGGACGTTGTTGGGTTAACCCAACAACGGATGTAGCCGTTCAATATTCAGTCAGATTGTGAGTCTGTGAAGATTGTTCTGCAGTCAGAGAAGAGAACATTACACATTTAATCACATTTTTCCTCCGTATTCACGTTTTCATACGTATTGAATTACATTTTTCATACAAATTTCTTTCATGAATTTATATAGAGTTAGTTATCTTGTCTAGACACAAGACCGGGAGGAAGGAGTGAGCATGCTGTGCGATGAAGACGCTAGTGACAAGAAACAGACCGAGCGGCCGATTAAGGAAACGTCCACAACGCTGAGCGACCACACGGTCCCCACCGCACGTTACCAGCAGGTTGTCCAGGAGGAAGAACGGCTGGTCGAAATGTATGAACGGCAGGTACTTCGATTCCCCTTGACTCGGCGTGCCAGTGCGTCGATCGACAATTTTGCTTTGTCCAATGTCGTCGATGTGTTCCTTTATTTTTCGACGGCACCGTTGCCCACTAATTGATGAAGAACAATTTTATTTTCCAGAAATTTCATATTGTATGGTTTTTGTCGTGTAATTTTTGAAAAAGCGTATAATTTGATTTGTGAAATACTTTTAGTTGCTTGGCCGGTAATATTGACCGATATTGTCTTGTATATTTAATTGTTTCGACAATGTGCTGCACTGTAGGAAGTGTCTTTGTGTTGTCAGTTGGACGATATGACGAACCAGCTGCTCGGCGCGCAGCAAGCTGTCCAAAAGCACCAGGACACTGCCACGGCCGCCATCAACAATAACCGCGAAATGTCCCAGCAACTAACTGGCCGCTGTTCGCAAAACTGTAAGCGTCTGGTCTACTTCGCTTTGGAATATAGTAGTAAGAAGTACTATATTCTAAGAAAAACACCTGATTATTCGGTCGATTGAATTCAGTCAAATTGCATGAATTAGAAAAGTTGTAATGTACCTATTACGTCAATTGGAATTTGGAACATTATTTATTAAACGTATTCAGTCATTGTTCAACTTACTTTCAAAATTAATTTCCTAAATTCTTTAATTAAATCCCTGTCAAGACTTTTATCGTGTACAGCATCATGACCAGACAAATGAGCTGAGCCGGCTGCGGGATGAATACGCTACTTACAAGAAGCAGACCGAGCAACGGATACAGGAAATGTCCAAAATGATTCGCGACCACACTGCACGCAACCAGCAGGTAATCGAGGAAATGGCCCAGCTCTGTACCAACGTCTCGGCGGGGATCATGGCGTGCGATGCCCTGGAGAAAGGGGAGGAAGAGCGGTGAGTTTCGAAGAATCCGCGTCCGAGGATGCATTTTGGTTAACGGTCAACTTCAGTCATCATATAATTTGTACTTTTGGTCTTTTTTTAGTTCTCAAATTCTAGTTCTACTTTTCACGACGTTTTACCGGGGTTCCAGTTTACTTACCTGCGATACTTCGTTGCGATTTTTTGGCACCTTTAACCTACAATCAACATCACTTTGGTTGCTTTGAATATTGGATTTGCAGTGTGGGTGTTGCGACGCCGCAACGCCCTCCCGACCAGAATTCGAGCGGCCACAAGCAGAAGAGACCGGATCTGATCTCGTCGAGGGTGCCGGCTTTGGCCAGCCGGATGGACAGGGTGGCGCCTTCACCATCCCCCACTCGGGAACGGCACTCTCAGCCTCCGCCAGCGGGTTTCGCTGCAGTGACAGGATCCGCCGTCTGGGACTGGATGCCGGAAAGGACAGACGCACTAAGAATACCAGCAACCAGGTGCGCAACGAAAACTACTTATAAATTACAACAATCATTAGTAGCAATTAAAACATCTCTTCGGCTGGTTTGAGCAGCAGCATGTTGTTAATATACCTAACTCTGCTAGGAGATCCGCAACGATAAACTGGCCAAAGACATTAGGGATCGGGGTGGTTATCTGTATTACTGCGGCATCTGCCAGAAGCCAATCAAAGGCATTGGCCGGCGTGACCACGCCGTCGACCACATGTTGGGTATCCTGCCCAAACAGGGTAAACCGGTGCTCCGTGTGCCGTGCAGCAAATGGCGCACTGGAACGTTCAGCTCACAGGATCGACAGGATTACCTTCTGGGCAAGTATCCGCGACGGGGCGTTCGCTATGTTAAGTATAAGAATGGGACAGCGGGCGACGTTGTTGAGGAGAGCTACGAGGACTGGACGAATGAGATGCAGAGAAAGCGGGTCGCGTTCATCATCGACCGGGACCAAGATGATGCGAAGGCAGCGCGGGTTGCGGCTGTTAACGGATAGGGATGACAGTGCTCCACTCTAACCGACTGTCCTGTATTTTTTTGATTGTTGAACACGAGACTGTTCAAATGGTTCTATTGTTAAGGCGCAACACTGTACATCTCATGTTTAATAAGCATCTGTACATCTCTGACAACAATTGTTTGTTCTATAGAAAACTGTGTTGCGGCAAGCTAGATTGGCCCATGGCCATGTAAAGCTTTTTGTTGTTGCTGTTATTTTTGTTGATACATTTCCTAAACAAAAGGTCGTCTTCGGTATTTGGTGGTATGGTGAATATCTTGCTGAATGGACCTTAATTGCTGGGCATTCCAGGATATAGAGCTTCCTATTATACCCAAGAAATACAAAACCTTTTATAAAAGGTCACAAAGATAACACTTCCCAGCTTTTGTGCAGCGCCCTTGCAACTTTCCCGCCAATTGTCTTAACTCTGTTAAAAGTTAAAACCAAGGGCGGAGCAATATAAACGGAGCAATAATTTACCTTTATTTCCGGATGTTTGTTTTTTATGTCTGTGGGATGATGATTTATTGTTTTACGGTGCGGCATACACCGCAAGACACACATAACAACATACTAGGTAAGTGCACTCGCTGTTGACGGGCACTGAATGACCGAAGCGAACGAACACTAATCATAATGTTAATAAGAATAATTAATATATTAATTTCGGATTATCTACCGACAGACCGAGCGACCGACACGAAGATCACTTTGACCTGAGTATAGAGGACCTTCGCTTCGCTTCGGTCGGTTATCGTGATTTACAGATGACATACCGTCTCCACAAAATCGTAAGTGTACAAGCGTATCAGAATTCGTGATCATTACCACAAACGATCCGTGTGCATTTCATTGTCAGACAGACGCGGAAACAATTCCGAGATCAATAAATCATAGTCGGATAACATCTGCGCATAAAAAACTGAATGCACATGTTAATCATACTGTTAACATTCTCGGACGAAAAATCTCACGGCTATTACCGCTAATAAACGCAAGAAGATGCTTCTAACTAAAAATTTCCCAGATACTCCCATCACAACAGCATATTCTCATGATTAACAGGGTGGCATATCCTCTCCGCCGAACTGTAAGTATACCAGAGTATCAGAATTCTCCGGTCTGAAAACAGCCTTCCTGCCTTCCGAATATGACATCGTCCCACAAATTTCTCGTCCATCCCCAAGAATAACCTGAAACGCGATATGAACATAAGGTAAAACGACAGCAGTCTGTGCGATTCCCGAAAGAATCGGTGTCCCGTTTGCCATGCATTTACCACATCGCGGGCAACGGGTTCCAGGTTGCTGTCTTGATGTTGATTGGCTTATCCTTGCCAGGAAGAAAGACTGGGCACATTGCCCCCGTGACCGACTTGACACAGCCGATCTTGTTCAGCAGACTCCGGTCTTCATGGTGTTTGATGCGTACTGGAATGGCTGTCGTTTCCCAATCCGTGTCCTCCACGGCAATACCACCTCCCGGTGTTTCGGGTGGGTTGCACATTTTAGATGCGTACCACGGTGTCTGCGGATTGAACAACGTATCATTCCAGGTAACAGCTTTTTTTAGCTCTAATAACTAGGTAAGTGCACTGGTTGACCGAAACGAAGGAAGTATCGATATCGATTTAGTATTGTAAATAGATACTAAAACTAGGTAATCGCACTCCGCTGCGCTTGCGATAAAAACCGAAGCGAACGGAGACATTTCAGAACATACCTTCGGGTTTGTACAGCATGTGCCCTGAAAACTGACCAGGCAGACTTTTCAGGCTACAAATTGGGAAAAATACCTAAACTTTCATACAGGCGCAGAGCGACCCAAAAAACTATAAAAATCTAATACTAATGCTTGGAAGCAGGTGGTCCCCATGGGAGTAATTTGCACCGCAAACTACCGCGTGGCATACAGTACCGTATAATTATGCAACAACCATACGGCATCGCAGACCACAACTGTTTTTGAAGACACGACTTGTGAAATTTCCACTCACGTTCAAAAAACATTAACAGTACACCGAGCAGGATCAATAGTACTTCAAGCATCGAGCATCGAAGGTGGAAAATGTCGGTAACTTCAAAAGGTTGCGGGCTGCTGTTACGTATAAATTCCCGCTTCTTGATATAACAGCTTCGGCTCATCTTTATCAGGCTACCGAATGTTTGTACCGTCAGTAGGCTGATATTGCTAAAAATGGCTTCGTATTAATGTTTTTATCGTAAGGCGGAAGTCTGAAAGGCACCTTATAATGAAGGTCTATTGTCTTTCCGCAACGGGACAACTTTGTCAGAAACAACTGCAAATCACCCTCCAGAAGCTCAAATGCTTCTCAGCAGCCAGTACTATTTTTTTAAATTTTGTTTGAGTCGTTTTGCGCCTGTATGCAATTTTTAGTGGTTCCGAATTTGGGGCCAGAAAATACTTTCTTGTGACGTGTGAGTCTTCCTATAGCGACACTAAATCAGACAGCCCTGTCTGAGACCCTTTCTCGTTTAGCGGAAAGGGGCTCAGAGAGGCTCGTCCGCTTTAGTCTCGCTATGGTCTGCCTGCCATACAAGTACACAGGGATAGGCAATAGCTCATTACGCAAGCCGTATTGTTCGAGGCTACACAGACAATAGAATCTTTTGTTCTGAAAAATGTGCTCGTATTTTGCTAATATCTCGCTCATTTTATGAGATATGCACTTCAAAAAGTATACAGCTCATGTACAGGTCACAGTCTTGGATCTACTCAAATCTGGTGAAAATCGGATGAAAACTGAACGCGCTATCGCGGTGCGCAGAAGCGGTTGTCAACCCACGTTTTTGCATTACTCTTGAATATGGAGGGCCTCCGCTTCGCTTCGGTCGAAAATGCATTTAATTAATATCTAATTAATTGACTATTGTACCCAAACAATAAAATTAATTATTAAACTTAATTAAATAATAAGAGTGACCGACTAATGACAGGCACACGCCGAAATCCATTTGAGTTGAGTATAGAGAGAGGACAGGACCTTTGCTTCGCTTCGGTCGATAATTTAATTTATTTTAATACACTTACATTTCCTTGTAAAAAATATTCATGAATGCTTGTAAGAAAGGTTCATATTTACTTATAAAAAAGGCTTACACTGGCCTACGCCTATTGATGCACTCTTACCAAATATTTTCCGTGTAACCTTGATTCTGGCTAAAGAAGCGCTTTGCCCACCTTTTCGCCGCGATCCTCCGCACAGACGTCCGGTTGCCGATGGCGAATCCTTTCACTGAAGCGAGGCCGGCTAGCGGAAGCTTTGCGTGTCGTTCTCGGGCGGAAGAAGGGTGAACGCGCCACACTGTTGACTTGGCTAGCCGATGCCGTCACCTTCGACGATCCCCCATCCGGCCGCTGCCCGTGCGAACTGGGGTCGGAAAGGCGTTCCGATGACGCATTACCCAAACTGCAGCATCCCAGTCACGACAAACACTTCCACGAAACAGGACTCGTATATCAAACTCCCAAGTAACGTCGATTGTACCTTCGCTTCGCGGTAAATGTAAAAAACCAGTGGACGTATTTTTTCGAAGATAACAAAACTTGGTGAACGTGTTAAAAAGTGTAGAAGAAATCTACAAATTGTAATTTTTATAAAGCAAACAACGACAAAAGAGCGGCGCCTGCAAGAAGTACAATTTTCTATGCTAACTGAATCTTCCCGTTGTTAGAATCAGTGCTCGCGTGTGAATCCTTACCCCTCTTCGCCTTCCTTCTTCAGACCATCGTCCGTCCTAATTCCCGCATAGAGCGCGGCCAGCCGCTCTTTCTCCTCGACGACCTGCTGGTAGCGTGCGTTGGTATCGCGAAGTGTTGCGGACATTTCCTGCATCTGCTGCTCCGTATGTTCTTTGTACTGGTCGTACTCAGCACGCAGCCGGTTCAGCTCATCCGTCTGGTGTCGATGCTGGTGACCTTGAATCGTTGTGGACATTTCGGTCATCCGCTGTTTGGTCTGTTTCTTGTAATTAGAGTATTCATCGCACAGCTTGTTCAGTTCGTCCTTCCAGTCACGATTCTGTCCAAGATAAGTGATTTGACAACAATTTATTCGAGACAATAAAATGAAACCTACAATTCACTTCAGTTTATTACGCGCAAAAGCTTTTGTAAATGCAGAGCTCGACTGAATCTTGCAAGCTAAATTCACTTAAACAGTTTTTTTCTAAATGGTCTCTGTAGTAGACCAAGCTCTTACAGCTTTCTGCGCAGCGGCCAGCTCCTGGGACGTCTCACGGCAGTTGTTGATGGCAGCCGTGGCAGTCGCCTGGTACTGCTTCTTATCTTCTTCCGTGGTGCGCAGCTGGTGCTTCATGTCGTCCAGCTGCAAAAAAACACATCCTAATTTTCAGAATACGGTATCGCTACAATTACAAAACTAAAAAGCATTTTTAAAATTAAAATCACAACTTTCATATCGGCAAAATAAGGTCGACGAAAATCGACACGGTTTGCGAAAACAAAACGGCAAAATTCGATGCTCCGGTAAGATAAATTTTTGTTTTTCGTTATTAAACAGGTTAGCAAGTTAGTACTGCAGTTGGACAACGTGACTAAAAGTCCACGGTTTGATACTGTATTGGTCTGCGATATACATGGTCCAAACAAGGCGAAATGAAGTACCTTCCGTTGATACATTCCAGCCAGTTGATTCTCAAAGTCACTTCGCGCAGCTTCCCAATCGACCTGAAACTGGGCACGCATGCGACTAATGTTGACATCCGGGACCGAGCGGCCTGCGGTACCGCTGTCCACGGCTTCCAGTGAAACGGCCTGACGCTGCATTTTCTACAAAAAACCATCGAAGTTCAAGTTAACCGAATATTGCATAACACTAACAACAACTAACTTCATACATCGTTTTTCAAACAAAATCACGCGCATTGAAATCCTAATTCTTCAGCAGATGTTCGTAACTCATCAAGAACAGTTTTGCAACACTTGATTTACATCGTTTGTCTGCAGATCAGCCTCGTTCGACGCCATTTCTGCGCCGGTCAGGTTCCGATCGCCTTCCCGTAGTATGTCTTCAGCAGTTGTAGCGCGACTGTCGACATCTTCCACACGGGCTTCCAGTCCCGCCATACTAAAACAAAAATCCCACAGTACTCAATCAGGAATTTCGTTCAAAGATAAACCCAGAAAAAACACTGTAATGCTCAGATTCTATGACACTGCAAAAAAATTCACAATTTGTTCATTCTTTCAGGTTCTTCGATCTTACTCTTCTTCTCCAGTATTGGCTTGTTCAACGGACTTCACTCACAGCACAAAGATATGAAAGTTCTGGGGAAATACTGAACAGGCCAGGCACTTTATTATTAGTGCAAAACAATGGTCAGATGGGATATATTCCGTTTTCACCTGGCCAGAAAGAGAAATCAAGCTGAAAATCCTGAGGAAAAGCTGAAAAACTGAGCCAGATCAAACTCGTCGGACGTTGAGCTGACAAAAACGCAAAGCCGTTCGAAGAGTTTCTTCGGCATGTATGATGTCAGTATGAATTATTATACAACTTGCGATAACCAAATCGAGGAACAAGAACATCGACCCGAACAAACATGTTTCGTGTCGAATCGTGTTCTATCGGTTGTTGAACCGTGTTCCTGCTTTTGCCACTGTTGTTTGTCGCTGGGCGTTAACAAATCCATCGACACAAGAAGGCGTTCCGTAATCCGTGTAAGGCAGTTAACGCCACCCAGAAAGACAAACATCGTAGCAATCCGAGAATTACCATTGGCGGACAGCTAATTAAAGTAGATCGAGAGTGACTACAGCCAATGGGAAATTTCCGTCTACAGCATGGAAGTCAATGGCAATGTTAAGTCTACGGGAGTTATGAAAACAGTGTGCAATTATCAGATATTGTCTCACCGAAATATCTTCTGCAAACTGGTGGGTGTTTTTTGCCAGCGAGGGGCTTTTTAATCTTAGCTATACGTATCCGTGTCCCAGAACTGAGATTTCCTCACATGTCAGAGATTGAAGTGTTATAAGGAGCAGGGAACCCTGCTATCAGCTGGGAACCCAGCCACGTTTCTGAGGCATTATGGATGTTCTGCAGCCTTCCAGTTTATCAACAGTGGTTTCTCTGCGTGCAGTTTTGCCCGATTTTCGTATGGCGAGCAGAACAATGTCACTTTTTGAAGGTAAGTCACCTGAAACGCCATGATTAAGGAGCAGATTAATACTTTTTTCAGCGTATCTTGCAATATAAGTGGCTGCAGAGCCAAACTGAACCAATTGTCACGATTTTTCTCTTAATATGGTGAAAAATTATTGCACGATTAGTAATTACTGTTCGTGGGTGCGGAATTTTTAAACTGATTTTTGTGCTTTAGCATGGAACATTCCTGATCTATCAGCCGATTCCCGTGAATGCTGGCTACCCAGCAAAACCTGAATTTTCGATGAGGTAGAAATAAGTCCTCAATTCAATCTTTCTTATTTTTACTGTGCGACATAGGTTCCATAATCAACTGAACTTATGTAAGATTATATACGTGCAGACTGTTATCGTCTTGGATTTCTGCAGTGTGCTATTAGGCACATTGCGCCACAAATAGTATGGCATTGTTTTAACAAGACCGCCTTTAATTGGTTTGCTGATGTTTTTTCACTAGTAGTTCACACGGCGAATGACAATAGTTTTTGCTTTGAAATTATTACAGCAACAGTGTCAGTGCACAATTCTCTATTTTTTAGCGGGTTCCCGCTGGCGCTGGCTACCCAGCAGGATCAATTTTTTCCCAAGCGGAACCCATGAGGATGGATTTTATTGTTACCTATTTTTGTACCTGATTCGTCTGTGGAAAATTTTGGTTTCAAGTTCTGGTATAATAATAATTAATGTGGCCTGTGTGTTATTTTAATGCACGGTATATTAAAATATTGCGCAAAGTGTTGTTTTTCTACTTTGTACATGTAAATCTGCCAGTAAAATCTGATTAATACGGTTTGTCAAGATAGTTAGGCGGATTTGAAGCAGAAAATAACAATAAACCCTGTTGCTGCTTCAAATTCAAATTCATCTGGGAAACCAAAGAATGCCGTAGTTTTTTACAATAAATAAACCAACAGTTCATACGTGTTTGTTATCGTGGCTGCCGCACGTGCTCGGCGAGTACACGTGGATTTGACGCACAAACACGGTTAACTTCGCACTTTGTTTGTACGTTGCGCCAATGTTCTTGTTCGCCGTTTTGGTTATCGCAATTTCTATAATATGAATCATCTCCCTGATAGGATTTTTTATCAGAGTTGTGGAATCCATTGGTTTACTCACGCTGACGCAGTGCGCGTGTCCAGTGGAATACAGTTGGCGGGAAAGGGACAAGGGCGCAAAGAAGTAACAAAACCGGCCATGGAAATCCAAAAATAATTTATTCGTTGATATCGAAGTCTAGTCTGGATACGTTTTCATTTGAATTATCGGTGTGTCGACATCTGTTTTCTGGGCAACCGTCAAAAAGCGAAATTTCCAAATTTCAGGCTAGCTTTAATTCTGAAAGGCAGCACATTAGATACCAGCACCCAAAACGGTAGCTGACTGAGGTTACTTCAACTTTTGTGCAGTAACTGCAGTCCACTTTATGGATGTGTAGTCCACTTTATTTTTGCAACCCTCATAACAAAATTGTAAACGCAAAGTTTTTTTAACAGAAAAGCCGTTCGAAGAGTTTCTTCGGCATGTATGATGTCAGTATGAATCATCTCCCTGATAGGATTTTTTATCAGAGTTGTGGAATCGTTGTTTCCTATCGATATTTTTTGCGGTCTTTATACGACTAACTACTGCGACACGTAAACAGACGATCCGTAAGAATTTATTGTCAGACTGACTTCTGAAACTTTCCAGAAATCATGGTCAGATAACATCTCCGCATAAGGTAACTTGCTACTCATTACGATGTCACACCCCGAACCAAACATTTCAATACTAATACGGAACCATTCTGCGACAGATAAACACAAGTTACATCACTTATTACTTTCTTGATTCTGTTAACTAAAGTTTTCACAAACGTTTCATCACAATATCATGAGCAATAAGCGGCATATTATACAGTATACAAATGAAATGTGCTGTTTTCCTCGAAAAACGTCTTCTACAACGGTGCACTGCTAAAGCATTCAATATCGAATGGCCGGAGCCAAGCGGCACAGATACTG
>JAQGAU010000104.1:0-40835 GCA_034698045.1 Paramacrobiotus richtersi
TACAACGAACTACACTGGCTACAACGAACTACACTAGCTACAACGAACTACACTGGCTACAACGAACTACACTGGCTTCTAATCTTCGCCGTCACATTTGTGAAGTCTGCATTTTTCTCTAACTGTTCATGTATTGCGCAACAACAGGACACCGCGCAGAAACGGACGACGAATGGAGCACCGATTTCTGGTTAACAAAGCCGCCGTAGAACGGTTCAAGTGTTATTGATTGTTTCAGTGATTCGATGGTACAGTTTCACGCTGATGTAGATTTGAGCGAAGTTTTCCCTTGAAAAGACGCCATCGAACGGACGATCACATTCTCTCTTACAGCGACGAACTAGCCGGTTGACAGATCGAATGGCTCATTAGAAACATCGCATATGTAAACTGCCGGTGTTGTCACAAACAAACTGTGAACTGTCAAACTTTAATATGTTCATCATCGAAGCCAGTATAGCGTTTGGTTTTCGCAGTGAGACAAATGCACTTGGAAAGCAGCATTAATCTTAGATCTTGTGTCGAAAGCATCAAAACGTCAGCAGCAACAAATCGAGCATGAAATAAAATACGATTTTACCAAAATGTCACTTTCGCCCTTTGGGAAAAGGCCATGATAGTGAGTTTTATTATTAGCGTCTGCACCATAAAAAGACTGCTTGTCATTCCACTTCAAGTCGAAAACAGTGACTACGCTATGGTCCAGTCCATGTTGTTGTACACAGCACTAATCTTATAAAATAACTTAAAATCCTTAGTTAGGCAGCCATTTCTTAACAAAAAAGAGGTTGGATTCGTTTGTTGCATTAACATATCATCAATGGCATCGGGATTAGCACTGATACTGTTATCTTCGATCGCGCTAGCATTCTGCGGTAAGTCTGGTGACCTTCTTTCTAATGTACCAGCAACTTAACTGTTCCTCTTTCTGACAGTTAACGATTAAAAAGCGCAAGCATGGTCATGCGCTATCGACTAATTCATATTCCAGAGTTTTTCCAGTTTTCAGCTTTGACACAGTTACAATTTACATACAGCAGACGTGTCCGTAGACATCTAGCGGAAAGGGGCTCACAGAGGCTCGTCCGTTTCTGTTTCGCTATGTAAAAACACTAACAACATTTTCTGTTGGTTCCTGAAATGTTGACCGATTTAGTTCGATCAAAATGCCAATAAAGGCGATTAATGTGTGTATTTGTTTCTTTAACTTGCCGCTTTATACGTCCAGTTTCTTTTCAGATCTGAACCTTCCCGATATCAGAGTCCGGCTGCAGGCACGGCAGGATGAAAATCTCTTCGAGCTGAACGCACTCACTCCGCGTCAGGGAAGTCTCACGCAGCAGCTGCTGGCGCTACTGCAGAAACCGGAACCGGTAGATAATGTGCAAATTCCACTGGAAGACCCTAATCTACGGGTGGTTCGACCAGCTGGAGGGAATGTACTGCGAGGTGGTGCCGCCGTTGTTGGCCTGAAAACGGATGACGCGGGTGGCGGAAGTAATGGGGAGCAAAACGGAAATAGTGGTAGTCAGAATGGAGGCAATGGTGGTCAGAGTGGAAACAGTGGCGGTCAAAGTGGAAATGATGGCGGTCAAAACGTAAATAACGGCAATCAGAACGGAGGTCAAAACGGAACACTGGTGGTCAGAATGGAAACACTGGTGGTCAGAATGGAAATAATGGTGGTCAAAGCGAAAGTAACGGTGGTCAGGATGGAAACCATGGCGATCAGATCGGAGACAATGGCGGTCAGAATGCAAATAATGGTGGTCAGAACGGGAACAACGGGGGTCAAGGGGGAAATACCGGGAATCAAAATACACCGCTGATCTCAACGGACGGCACGTCGGCTCCCACAAAGGCCCGAACTGTGGCACCTTCATCAGCCGGAACACCGGCACCTTCATCTGGCGTTACGCCGGCGCCAGCGTCAGGCACACTGACAGCGCCCTCAACGGCAGCAACCCCGTCACCGTCGTCAGGCAGGACCGTGGCGCCGTCCACAGGCAGAACCGCGGCCGCCTAAACGGGTACAACGACTGCGTCCTCAGTGAGTGAAAGTGCTACACCAACAACGGATGGAAACTTACAGCTGTCAACGGACGGAGGTTCGTTACCGAACGCCGGCACCATGTCCTCAACGTCGATAGGCAGTGCCGTCACTGGAACCCCGGTGCTCGCCGGTGTTACTGCAATTACAGCCACTCAGTCGCCCGTTCCAGCGGTTACTACGTTGACGAACAGCTTCGGCGCGTCGTACGTCTCGGCTAGCTATGGAAGCAGCAGCTCAGGCTATGGAAGCTCTGGAACGACCAGTGCCGGTTCCTTCGGAGCACCTGCTTCGGCAGGCAGTTCTAGTTCACTTGGTAAGGCTGTATGTTTCGCTCGCAATCAACGTGGTGAGACGTCCGGTGCATGTCCTTGACAGGAGTTTACAAATTTTCTTCATCATACAGAAGAATTTTCCTTTCTGACGTACGTATTGAAAGCACCTACCTTCATAAACTCGTAATACATTTCGTGAACGAGCGACAGCTACCTACACTGCATTTTGAACTTTTCCCCTAGGTGTCCCATACGGCCGCTACACGGAGGTGCAGTATTTCCCTTACGCCCAGAACGCACCCAATCAGCTAACCCATCCAATCATGTTTTCGCCTTATTTGCCAAGTAAGTCGAAACACGAAGCCGGCTTTCATATGCTGGAGTTATTCCGGTGGTAACTGTTTAATTAAATTAATTTTGCAGTTCCATCTTACATCAACAAATATTTTGGACTCAGCTTGCCTCTAGTCATGGGCCGGCGATAAAGGAATTTTAAACCTGATTTTGTCTTCCACTAGCTAATTAGCTGCTACTTTGTTCCTTTGTTTTCGCTGAATTGTATGTACTTCCGTACATGTTGACAGCACAGATTTTAACGAGAACGATTGCCTTCCTGTACTTACTTGTATGAGTCTTGCTCGGTTGAGAGATCCTGCAGTGCACAAAGTCCAAGATCGAGCGAAATCTCGATGCAAGGAATTAGTCGATGTCCGAATGAGAAGCTTTTGGATCGATCACCTTCTTTCGTACGATTTGCCTTCGTTCGTAAGATATCGTAACTCTTCCAATCACGTTTGTAAACATCCTGGTAAACGCCGAGCAGGCATCCCAACCAACTTAATAAAAATCTTCCCGTTAACGCCACAGTATCTGTACGGAAAATGTTAAATTCAGTAAATTACTGATCAGCGCTCATCATACTATACAGTATGTATTTTCTAGCCGAGGCTAAATGGATGACTTTGTTTTTGGAGCGAAAATTACCCAACAGAGAGATTCAAGGTGTTTTAGCAAATTTTGGATATTTTAAAAACAAACGTTATTTGAGTGTGAGGGGAAAAGTTTGAGTGTCTAAAAGGTCTTAAACCTGGACATAGCCCGCTTATTGGGTATACCCATTGGTGCAGAGCGCAGAAATATCTGGGTGAGCAAAGTTTAGAATCTGGCCATTCGGATACAGTGAAATTAAGATTATTCACTGTAACTCTCAAGCAAAATTACGTTTGCTAGGCACCTTCGATAATGCACGGGAACGAGGCGCGAATGACCATACAGACTATGTTTCGGCTAATGTGCAATACGCTGCACCTCGCACTAAATTACAATGCAAGTGAGGCAAACGTATTACCACTTAGCGCACGTATATTTCCGGTACCAAGAACGCAATATCAGGGCCGCGGTGGTCTAATTCAGTTATAACAGCTCCCTGGATTCGGATGAACAGAGCATGACACAGAAACCCACTCTGATAAGAACGCTTACATCTGCATGTTTTCAGTCGGCGTTGAAGAAAATATTGCAACACAGCAGCCATTTTAACACTTCGACTGAAGCCACTCGCTAGTAATTAAGAGAACAATAGTGCATTGTTTCTATATCTATGTATATCTATAGATATAGAAACAATGCACTATTGTTCTCTTAATTACTAGCGAGTGGCTTTGCTTCGACATGCTCCAAGACGAGTGCGATGGCTGATGTCAAGTGAATTAAGCCGCTTCGACCACAAAGTACTGCCTGGATTTGCCGATTAATCATTAACGAGCATTAGTTGCAACTTTTGTATGTGTGTTTCAAATCTGACAAGTAAGTCAGCAGTCTAGCATAATGCTGTACAAAATTGCTGATGTTGATAGCGGCATTTAAAAGGCTAAGAAGCTGAACTGCTGTAATTATCGTCTGCAAAGTACACCGCACATGCATAAAAAAGCCTGCCGGGTTTCGCTAATTACCAGTCAAGAGAGAACGTGGCCGTCTTTTAGCTGTCTTCTTCGCGTAGCGCTGAGACTGATAGAAACTATAACACAAACTACTGCCGCGGAGTCCTACTCCTGGAGCACAAGAACGTAAGTAGTAATCTGTCGCATCAATACATATGCTGTGGAATATGTATGTGGTTAAATCTAATTAACATCGCTAATTTTCCTATTACAGTACATATTAGATATTATTATTACAGCACGAAATGAGACTGGAATTGGTAGTTGTCGTAGAAAACACATTTTAATCTATATAGCTCATGCAATGGAACGCTGGCGAGGAAGAATCGCTTTAGTGACCGGCGCTTCATCCGGGATTGGATTTGCTGTTGCTGATGCTCTGGCACGGAATGGCATGAAAGTCATTGGATGTGCACGCAATACGGAAAAAATCCTGGTAATTTCTGATCTACTCTCGCTTAATATTTACTGAAGTGGAGAGGACGTTTTGTGGCACAGGAATTAGGGAAGAAATACGAAAATGGTCCGGGTAGCGTGGAAGCCATCCAGTGCGATCTTGGCAAGGCGGAGCAGCTTGAAGCCATGTTCCAGCAGATCGTGAAGAAGCACAAACATATCGACGTTCTGATTAATAATGCCGGAAATCTCCTTCCGGAACCTCTGATATCCGGAAATACTGAAAAATGGCGACAAATGCTAGAGGTTAAGACCTGAGCAGCAAATCGTTTTCCACAGCGTTTTCCATTATCCTGGCATTTCGTAACCGTTTAAGTGGAGTACTTTTAACAAACAACTGTTCCAGGTTAACGTGCTGGGATTGAGCATTTGTGCGAGGGAAGCGATTAAGCTGATGCAGAAGGATGGTGTTACCGATGGTACCATTATTAACATGAGCAGGTGATCATCCTTTTGCTTTTGGCAACAAACGTACACTGGTCTGGAGGTTGGCGGTTTGTCTGTAGTTATATAGGTCACTTTCCGATTTCTGTAATGGGATCCATTGCCCATTTTTGCGCTGGAACTAAAGCCATGGTCACATCGCTTACGGAGTCTTTGCATCGGGAAGTTCGTGCCATTCAGCCAAAGAACAATATCCGCATTACTGTGAGCACCAGTATCTAAATTTTTAAAAGTATAATTTGTCTTATCCGCTGACCATTTTAGGACAAGTTGACAACAAAGCTTAAAATGGAAAGTAATAACACAGCACATTTAAGTGGTACTGTTAACGTAAGATTATCGATTGCAGCACATATCGAAAATCAAAATTACACAGTAAAAGTATTGTTTCTTTTCATTTAATTATTTTGAAATAGCCAAAAGTAAGCTACGGGGTATCATTTTGTACAGTCTAAACAGAGTTCACTATAAAACGGAACGACGAGAGTGCATAATTAATGCACTTTGAATTCCAGTCGTACCAAATTAATAGTTAATCACAGAGCAAATCAGATTACTTGCGGTGTCAAAATATGTATGTGTACTGAATGTTATAGGATATCAGTCCAGGAACGGTAGCATCTGAAGGCGCTAGACGAGCGATGGGCGATGAGTATACCTACGAAAGACTGCATCCCAGTGACATTGCTGACAGTGTACTGTTCGTTCTGTCCGCGCCGCAACATGTCAACATCAAAACGCTCCTGGTGTCCCCAACCCAAGAGCTGACCTTGTGAAGTCCAGTTGAGGCAACAATAATGCAACTGTAGCTTCCGTGAGTTTTTTAAGATATGTTATTTACGCTAAAGACTAAAAACAGGAACACAATAAGTTCAGTATGAATAGTAAGTTCAGTATGAAGTAAGGAATACATTCTGCATCCATGTTAAAGTATGGAGGTGTGGAATGAAAAGCAACAAGACCGCAAAATAAAACTTGTGTCCCAGTACAGCTATGAAAGCGCAATTGATTATTGATGGTCAGTCGAATCGTGACCAAGATTCTACAAAACAACCTCTACTTGCATCAACAGCATAGTCAGAAAGCGCGGAAATTGTCACGGTTGATTATAGTGTGCTTTCGAAGTTATGACGTAGAACTTCAGACAAACATAATTTATTGCTCAGAGATAAGCAGTTTGCTCGGGAAAGGCCTAACGCGGCCTAGCAGATGGAGTACAACAGCGGATTTTTCGGACTGCCTTGTACCTTGCTTTTTTTTGGACGAACGATTAACGATTTCAGCTGAAAGTGTCCTCGACAGCTCTTTCGAGCAGCGTTTCAGGTAAACTGCTAGACATCTGTTAATGTTTTGTTGAGAAATTTTCCTGTAAGGACCGAGAAAGACTGAGTCGTTCAGTTTACGCAAGCTTTAGCTCTACGTGAGTTGTGACAGACATTATATTTTGTATTTCTTCACAAGAAACGGAAGCCATATGTAGCGATACAACTGCTGCTACATGAACCGAGATGTGCATGATACCATTAACCATTAGAGAAACAATGGTGGCGGTACACGAACATACATGAATAAGGCAAGTGCTGCTTGTTTGATACCGGTTTACTCAGTGAAGTGGTAGTGTACCTGGAGGTTCAAAGTCTGTGGTGCATGAATACTCGAGATCGTCTTTATGATTGCGTACAGATGCTGCGTTTAACTTAGATTTGCATGTTGAGCAACCGATGATAGCTCAGTTGGCAGAGCGGGCGGCTGTAGAAAATACCCACTGACCAGTAACCGCCAGGTCCTGAGTTCAATTCTCAGTCGTCGGAAAATCTTTTTTTTTGTTTGATCGAATTTTGCGTACAGCTGTTCAAACAGTACGCCACCATACCAGCCGCCTTTTACTGCTGCCGGGTCTTTGTTTCTATACCGCTACAGTCGTCTCTGGTTTGCTCTATTGTCCATCTATTCTGCAAATTTCAAAACAGCGCTTTCACGATATGGAACCGGTTTCTTCAGGATGATCGTTCGCTCTGTATAGATACTTCGGCCGCATCTTACTCGCTTTACATTTACAAGTTAGTTGTTAGGTGTACTGAATTTGCTACAAGTTGCCCACAACGATACTAGTTTTCGCTGTACTTCGGCGGTGTTCATGAAAATTCACAGTTAGCAGAAGTATCAGTGC
This sequence comes from Paramacrobiotus richtersi, assembly GCA_034698045.1. Taxonomy (NCBI): domain Eukaryota; kingdom Metazoa; phylum Tardigrada; class Eutardigrada; order Parachela; family Macrobiotidae; genus Paramacrobiotus; species Paramacrobiotus richtersi. Next base: position 7,336 of record JAQGAU010000104.1, read on the forward strand.
AGCTGCTCGACGCAAGAAAATGCCTGGGGCATTATAGTCTGGCTGGGCCGGAACGGTTATCGCGGAACAATTCCATATTGCGCAGCAGATTTTTTCCAAATAGTTGTCAAATCGATTATCTTAGGCGTTCTACCGAAATTCTGCTTCGCTGGTGTGTCGCCTTTTCCTGTTCTAATCACGCACACGCGAGCATTCTATTTCCTTACAAAATGGAACGTTTGAAAGGAAAGAGAGCCTTGGTGACCGGAGCGTCAGCGGGAATCGGTTACTGTATCGCCGATGCACTGGCGCGTAGTGGAATGCATGTCGTCGGCTGCGCTCGCAATCTCGAAAAAATCCAGGTAAATCTCCTCATCCGCTCACGTATTGATAGAGCACTTGTCAGAGATATCTTTGTAAGTTCAGGAACTAGCAAAGAAACACCAACAAGGACCTGGAAGCATCGAGGCAATCCAGTGCGATGTCAGTAATGAAAACCAGATTAAAGCCATGTTCGAGCAGATTGAGAAGAAATATAAATACGTCGATGTGTTGGTTAATAACGCGGGCCTGGTTAAGCTGGACTCGTTGGTGTCGGGGAGGACCGAAAAATGGCGCGAGATGCTAGAGGTAAGCTGTGGTTTCTCCAGAAGCAGTTCATGCAGAGACCGAAGAAACACGCTTGTTGCACTCACGATTCATCTTAGCTTTCTATTGTGGTTTACATCAGGTTAACGTCTTGGGATTGAGCATTTGCTCTCGGGAAATGCTGAAGTTATTGCAGCAGAACGGAGTCACTGAAGGCGACATAATCAATATTAACAGGTATACTTCTACAGAATTTGGTTACACTTCCACACAGTGTTTGCGCAGTCAGTTATTGCCTGCATATCGGAAAAATATATATGTAAGGCAAAGGATATGTAGCATGCAGCTTCTCGCAGTATCGAGTTTCAGAAGTACAAATCGCTTTTTTCGCACGACTGGAGTAGTGTTTTGTTTGTAGCCTTGTGGGGCATGTGGATATCGATTACGCCAGCACCCATTTTTATGCCGGGACCAAGCACATGGTCACCTCATTGACCGAATCATTGCACCGGGAAGTGCGGGCCATGCAGCCCAAGAACAACATTAGAATCACGGTAAGGTCCAGTCTTTCTTCTTGGCGTAGCACTCTGCAAAACTTACGTGTTGATATTGCTACAGGACATTAGTCCCGGAGTTGTGGCAACGGAAATCATGCAGAGAAGCTTCGCCGACGTGGAGCAGGCACCAGCGCCTTCCCCCGCCGGGGCCGTCCAGTATGAGAAACTCAGCGGGAAGGATATAGCGGACGGTGTACTGTACGTTTTGTCTGCGCCACCGCATGTTAATGTCAAGACACTGATCATCTGCCCGACACAGCAACCGCAGCTGTAAAGGCTTTATTATCAGCGAGATAGTGGCATCACAGAGAACTGCGCTCTGCCAACTGTCAGTCAAATAAAGTGCCTACGAATTATGATGATCCACTCACACTTTACGCATTTGGCAAGCGTTTGTTCGTTATACGTTCAGAGTTGTCGATTAGTACTAGTAGAATTTCTGCCGATTCTACTGTAGAATTATGGCATAGTATCTGAGCGAAGCTGTATTAGTTCACAATCAGTTTACCCAGTATTCGAGATGGATCTGGTAGACAAGATAAAGCGATGCACAATATCATTATAGTAAGTTATTGTAAGGACCACCCCGGTTATCTAACAATTGTAAGAAATCGTAATATTGTTGTATGCCTTTGTAATTAATTTGGCATGAAAAAAAGTAAAAAATTTTCCGACGACTGAGAATTGAACTCAGGACCTGGCGGTATCTACAGATCAGGAACTACAGCCGCCCGCTCTGCCAACTGAGCTATCATCGGTTGCTTAGATGTAGTTTAAACTTTAATGTGTACAGGTGATCAACGATCCACGTAGTAACAACAGATCCTAATCAAGAGCGGTGAATTGTCTTCGGCTTGGAGAGTTCAAGTATAACAAGCAACTTGGTCAAGGTCGCATACTAACACTGCACTGCACAACACTTGCATCAGATCGGTATATCACAGACAGCTGGCAAAGCGGACGGCAGTACAGTACGTCTGAAGTGCAGCCAGAGAAAAATGCCGGTAAACTGGTACAGCCGGTTTTTCGATGTACCGTACACAATAATATCGTAACGCACGTAAGGACTATGAAACGCTGGGGCACAGATATCAACATACTTACATATTTTGATGTACACAGAACCACAGCGGATGAAAGAATTTAAACTCTACTGTTAAAATAAGTACGCACTTGTATCAACACGATATTAGGCTGCAAAACACATTTAATACGACTAGCATGTGTAGGATGAATACAAAATTCTTGAAAAGTATGTTATAAATGCCAAATCCAGCGCTGTACATTGGTTATAGATGCGCAGTTTGCACACAGGTCACTTTATTGACTTTGTAGTTTGTCTTTAATATCAAATAACATTTCTTTATGGGTCTTAACCAATGGGACGAACACTACTACCTACAAAACTCGATAAAAAAACATCAGAAATTCTCCTGTCATGTAAATGCTAGCAACAATCACAACAGTAAACTGCTCAACTATAGGCATTTTTGACAAGAACGAAATACGTATTCACCGATTTACAAAACTAATACTAAAGCGAAAGCATTAGTGAATGAGAAAAACTGCCGAGTTTTCAATGAGAATCATCAAGAGAGAAACGTATACAGTCAACAACCAAAGAGTAACCAGACTATCCACATGAAACTCAGACTGGTCGTAAACAATGTGTTACCGGTGCTGATCGCAAATGCAACCTGGGCCCAATCGAACTTATCCTTCTCCTGACCAACAGAATGCGTAAAGTTCTTCAAGCAGTCCACTGGGACAAAGACTTCTACCTTCTGGTATTCCTGACTGACCGTTTGGCACACATCGTACAGGGCACCCTTCGCTTGACCGCTGATCAGTTCCGGGTTGACGCGGAAAAAGTCCCGTAACCACATGTACTCGCATTCGCAGTGAATCCTCCGTAGTTGCACAGCCCGCTCCTCTGGCTTGGTAAAGCTATCATACACAAAGTCCTTTTCCAGCGCTAGTAACCGCAGATCGGGAAGGTTGGTGAACGTGTACATTTCAATCTCCAACAGGGAACACTGTTGAATGACAACCGCCCGCAGTCGCGGACTGTGGACGAAGTCATCCCGGTGCAACGCGAGCTTCTTGTGGCTGCGACTGTGTCTGCACTTGTCAACGGTGAAGCTAAGGAGATTGGTCAAGTAGAGCACGGGTAGTTTCTTTGTACATCGCGGACTACAGTGGAATAACGTGAATTCAAAGACATTCAAGCGTATCGGTTCGATAGCTTTCGTGATGAACATCTCCTCCGGTAGTGTCGTGTAATCAACCGCCATGGCCCTTTTCGATATCGTCAGATGTTCGTCCCGCACACCTAAACTGACCGCTCGATCGGGTGGGATCTCGGCGATACCCAGACTGATGTTGCGGAAGTGGGTGTAGTCGTTTGTGCGGTTTTTTTCGTTGAGGTTCAGATCAATGACGGATGAGCCGGTACACTTGGGAATTCTAGAAACCGCGGTTAGTGTGTTAGGCGGGGGTTGAGAGTGATAATCGGCAAATGTTTACTTAAGCTTGTCCAGTTTCTCGCATTCCTCATTGCTCAGGGGTTTGCAGTTGTAATTAGATAAGGGTGCCAGCGAAGCGGAGAGCGGTCCGGGAGGAGTGGCTGGCACTTTGGTTGTGGTTTTCTCTGGAACATTAACGTAGTCAGATTGTATATGATTATGTTAACATTATGATAACATGGTGTTAAAATGATGCTAACAAGTTTAGTGGTAAAACTTCGTTAAAAGAACCACTATCTGTTCCGTTGAATAAATCTGCTTATTTAGGATTCTCATACAAAGGTCAGCGTTAAACACTGGCTGAAAAAAATTGTGTAATAATTGTCATTTTATTCGGATTCTGGTTAAACTACTGTAAGTAAGGCTGCGCGGTTCAACTTACATTTCATTTAATTTTAAACAAATAAGTGGACAAATACTGGTGAAAACATCGTAGTGTCAATCTCGAGTAGTCTGACCTTTAGCGCACCAGTCCGAGCTTTCCGTTGGCAGCGGTTGAAGAGCCACTACAGTCGTTGACATGATTGCTATGGCAGCAAATGAAACCTTGGTCAATCGTCTGTATCCAGTAACATAACACATATACAAGAGTACAATTAATCGATCGTATTTGTGCCACTCTCCGGTTGGAAGTTGCACTTTTTTATCGATCCACGTGAACCACCAAAATCAATACTGAATTAATAGCAGATGGCTTTTACTTCATTTACTGCTCCTGATCCCCAGCAACTTCAGGCGGGTATACCATTACGGAAGAAGCGATAATCTATATTGCTACAACATTGCTGCGTAGGGATCTAACGATGACTTCCGTAATTTATACGAGAATTAGTACTTAATGACGGTTTTACCACACGCGCATGCTGTAAACATTTGTAGGATTCTATATCGATTGATACATTGTTGCCACATAATTAGATCAAATAATCGAAAGAGAGCAAATACTTGCCGATGAATACACCCAATAGCTTGGTAATCTATAGGCAGTTTTCAAGTAACGTTATGTTTGATTTTCATGACAGATTCAACAGAAAATCAATGGATATGTCACATTACCATATCTTTTCACAAACATGCTGGTATTCATTTTTATTTGAATAGATAACTAGTTGAATACACATACATTCTGTGCGTGTGTAATAGATCTTGCATGGTGCACTTTCATAGAAAAAAAGCAATGTCGTCGTTCTAGACAAATAAACCACAAAAGCGGTTCGGTAGCTTCGGGTGGCACAGGTTACACGATCCAGCCGTTCAATGTGCAGCGATTTACCAGACTTACTTGTGCATATAAGCAGCTCCAGTAACAGATTTTTAGGATTAGCCATTTTTCGGCCAGGAGCAAAATTCAAGCAAATCATATCAAACTTTCCCATAAATTCCACCATCTATAGAAGTTGGAGCCTGCAGCAGAATCCCCTTGGATAGTTTAGATATCATATTCCCAATAACTCGATCAATACGAGCCGGAGTAAAAAACGCATAAACAACATTTGCTTATGGTTACAATCCTCGCGCGCTGGCTCTGACTGTCTGTTCTTCTTCCTCCGCGCTGGCGCGACTGGGCGACGAGCCTTAGTGCCTAATCCAGCGAGACATGTGCTGTTTCATTGTGAGGCGGAAACGCTTACGCATGCCCAAGTCGTTCACGCTTTGTCAGAACAAACTTACGGCACTCTGTTTTGTACGAGCTGTACACACGTGTGAACGCGATGGCTATTTAGGGAATATGTTGCGTTTAGTGCTGGGCAATCCTGGTGGCTCATATACGGCTGGCGCTGAATCCCATCTGAGTTTGCTTATTTATGCGTAATCGTTCGAGACAATAAAAGCGCGTATCGGGTTGCAGGGCGCTGAGCATATCGGAATGTGCCATAATCTAGTGGCTATGCTGCACTGCTGAATGAGTGCACATAAACATACATTTTTCAATCACAGTCTTTCTCGGTTTATGCAGAGGCTTTTATAGCGCATTTCTCGTCGTTCTTTGATGCGAGATGTGTTTCTTTAAGTTTTGTTTTTCCAGTTTGCTAAGCTGTGACCGTTATACAGATGTTGTGAACTGTGGACAGAAAGTTTTTTTTACTGGTGCAAGAAATTGCTGTAGTCGAAACACAAGGCATAGGCAAAGCAAAATATAGCTGCTGTAGTCGCGAAAAAACAAAGTTTATTTGTTTTCGGTTTTAATTAAGTAAGCGATCCTAAGACGTGCCAGAAGGATGGCTGTCTGGGCGCGTCGATCAACCCGTCTGCTTTGTGGAACGTGCTTATGTATGTCGGTTCGGATTATCGTTTGCTGTAACGAGTAACGTGATCAGTTACACATCTTGCCGTTCTTCTTGGCGCTTTCTACTAAACTGGTTGTTCGGCATATTTTTCAGTGTAATTTAAACAAGCCTTTTTCTGATGCGCTTGAAAGTAGAAATGAACAACTGTAGCTATCATAGCATAGTCCACCTTGAAGGTCAATGTTGACCGGCAAAGGAACCTCTTGGTAACAGACTTGGTTTGCGTTCTGAAACAGCGTTCTTGAGTCTTGGCACCTGGCGCTATTTTACAAGCAGATCTAGAACCTAGACATTTTGCTTTTGTAGTACAAAATCCCACTAGAAAGGAAGGTTCTTTATGGTTGAGTCATCTACACGCAGTTTTACTTGAATTCGTAACGATACTTGAGAAGTATTATGATAGTTTCGCGGATGACCAATAACTCTTCTCCGACAATATGCTTCTCCGCGACAGAAAAGTCTAATAACCTGCATGAAGATTTGTTAGTGACCGGCACGAATTGTTGAATATTTGTACCACGAAGTTAACGTTTTGGACCAGGTCCGCGGGTTAACGATAAACCATGCATAACAAAGAAAACGTGCGGTACATAGTTATTTCGCATTCTTTGAGGTGGTAAACATTGTACATATACTGCACGCACACATTCAACAACTGCAGATTCACACGCGACTTCATACAGATTGAACATTTCCGATACGGTATTTCGTTATCTATTTAATACCAGAAGGTCATCAAGCTAACCCATAAAACCGGCTGCAAAACCGGGTTAATGTGGCAGCTGAAGATGACATATCAAAAACGCATCAACATTTGTCTTTGTCGACGTAGCACACCTGAAAGACAGTCATCGAATCTACCAGTAACACATGAACTAAATATCTTGTAAGTATCTTCGTCGATATCGACAAATTTTGGGAAATCTCCGAAAAATCCTCTTTTCCAGTCGTAGTTGCTTTCTTCTCCAGTAAGTTCCTTGGAGCAGTTAACTGGGACATAAATATCCTTATTTTTAAACGCTGGACTGACTGCATCACACACTCCATAAATGCGACCTGGCAGCTTCGCGGTGACCAGTGCCGGGTTAGCACGGTATGAATCCCGCAGCCAAGCGTAATTACATTCGCAGTGCAGCTTCTTCAGTTGAGCAACGCGCGTACTCGCCTCACTATGATAGGTATATTTAAAAAAGTTTTTCTCCAGTGCTAATAGACGCAAATCAGGAAGATTCGTGAATGCAAAGGGTTCGATCTCCAACGAAGAGCACTGATCGGCGATGACCACCCTTAAGCGCGCATTGTGCACGAAGTCACCCCGGCGGAATACCACTGGCTTGCGATAGCTGTAGTCGCACTCTTGAATGGTGAAGCTGAGCAAGTTGGTTAGTTTCAATGCGGGCAGTTTACCCGGGCAGCGGTTGTGGCAGCTGTAGAGTGTGAACTCGATGATATTTTTGCGGATGGGATCCAGGGCTTGACTTAGGAACTTGTTTTCATCTACAATGTTGTAATCAATTCCGATGGCGATACTGCTCACTAAAAGATGAAGATCCCAAATGCCAAAGCTGACTGCCCGATCCGCGCGGATGGTAGGTATTCCCAGACTGATGTTGCGGAACATGCGAGCGTTCTCTCCGCGTTCTGGATGCTTAAGATTCAAGTCCACAACGGATTTGTTGATGCATTCTGGGATCCTACAGACACCCGGGTTTATGTAAGTAGCATTAGGAGTTAAACGGCGGAATTAACGTTACGCGTCGTCTTAGGCACCCCGATGTTGGTACCATGGAAAACCGTATCAGATATAGAAGCGCCGAAAACGCAAAGGACAAGATAAGTTAGAAAATACGCAACAAAACTAAAAACAAGTTTCAATTGAAATTAAACAACGCCAACAGATGGACCTGTAACCGGACGCAAACCAGACGAAAGCAGCAAATGCAATAAGTGTTCAGCCGAAATCATCTCTATATGTGAATTCTATGCGATAGGCCCGGTAGAACGGTGGCATTTTGCATTTTCATATGGTACCGGAATTTGATATCTTTGCTACAGACTACAACGTTGCAAATGTGATTGGAAAAAATGAACGGGCCATGTTTTTCGTAATGACTGCGGACAAGTCTACAAGACTTACATAAGAAGTCCCATATTACCACATTCCTCCCTCGTCATTGGGGCGCAGTTAAAATCCGGGAAGGTCTCCAGCTGAGACGAAACCGGCACTGGTGGAACGGCCACGTATCTGGTCGCATTATCTGAAATATTTCCGTACATAGAAAATCTGGCAAGCACGCTCAGTGACCACTTGTTCCGCCTCGTACTAACCTTTGGCACACCAGTCGGAACTTTCCTTAGGAAGTGAATGGGTGGTCAGTGCTGTTGAGATTATCGTAACTGCAACATCAGTGGTATCTTCCAGAGACCATTGTTTAACGCACACTCATCGTGAAATCGCAAGCTTGAATATACGTAACTAACTGAATTTATTTTGCTTGAAGGTTTTGTTGTTGCGAGATTTTGTTTTACATGACAATATTGCTAATTATCGTCGGCCCTGTTTCTAACGCACTTGCGGGAAAAATTTACCGCTTTCACTTGTGTGAGAATTTGAACTTGTGAACGTGCAGGACAAGGTTACTGTCATATGCGTAATTCAGTATAAGGCAACTACTGTACGAGTATATATCCAACCAGTGCCTTGCGGAGTTCAGTGAAAACCTCAAACATTATTTTTCGTAAATAAAACAGTGGTCATATCAAGTTTTTGTAATGCAGAATGGTAATTTCTGGATAGAAGTAATGCAGGGGATTTCGAACGTATGTACACGAAATATAACTAGAAGAATTGCACAGAGAAAAGCCGAAGCTTTCATGCCAACCTTTCTAGTAGAAATTGTAAACTGTATATGATCTTAGTTGTCGAATCTGCTACCTGCTCTTTCATTCCATTGTCCAATAAAATTTTGCATATAACTTCAAAGGAGCGAAATTTAACAACAGTTTTCGTATTAATAGCCGTGTCTAGAGTTTCGTAAATTTTGAAATAACAAAATCTACGCAGGTTCAAAAAACTGTTGAAGCTCAGGTATAAATAACTTTTAATATACATGTACGAAGGTGGGAGCAGGAAATTAGAAGCCGAGCGTCGTGGAGACATCTTGTAATTACACTAGCCGATTGACGGCACCAGCACCACGCTACGATGTCACGCATTACATTGCACTGGGAAACTAGGTAATACTACAGATGTCTGTACACTATAAAATATTCTTACGTTCTTATGTAGTACACATCAGCGGTGTTAATCCTTACTTACCTGAAGAAAGGTAAAGCTGCAGCAGTGCGCTGTATTTTCCATCCATGACTCCGGTTAGTTTCTCGTAAACAGAATGCAGTAAGAAAAATCTAGATAAAACAGTCTATCCTATCGGCAAAAGCAGAACGTGAACCAAGCGGAACTGAAAAATCAGTTTCGATGCACGATTAGTCGATCAAGGCAGCGAAGAAAATATCGGGCATCAGCAAACCAGGTCTCAAGGTCGTCGACATGCCAGAAATCTATATGAATAATCAGGCGTAGACTGTTTACTGAGTACACCCGCGTTTGGACTGGGCGGTTTTATGCGGCTTTATTTGAGTAATTAATATGCATTAAAAGTTTGCTGTTGGGACTTGACAGCCTGACACATACTGTGAAGCGTGTACGTACATTTTTTAAGCACAATTTTTCTGTGCGTATGCAGAGGCGGTTTTTATAATGGAGAAGTTTGGTAGTTCTTTGAGCTGAGTTGGGTTTGTTTCAGTTTAGTTTTTTTAGTTTCATAAACTGTAACCGTAGCAGTTAACACATATGTTGTAGACTGTGGACGGCAAGATTTCGTGACTGATGCAAGAACCTGGTTTCGTCGAAACACAAGGGAAGCCAAAGCGCAATATAGCATTCGTTAACAATAAAACATATTTGGCTTTCGGAGTAAATCAAGCACTGATAAAAATTAGACGGGCCAGAAGGATGCTGTCTGGGGGCGCCGAGCGGCAAGTCTGGGTAGTCTGACAGCATACTGTGTTTCGGCTGTTTCGTTTCGGATCATGTCGCGAATAACGCGATTGGTCAGTCTGTTAAACCGAATGTCGCTTTGCTAAACTGAATGTCTAGCATATTTCCTCACCGTAATATGAAGAAGGTTCTTTTGAGGCCGCCTAACGTAATGGAAAACCACCGCTATCATAGCGTAGCGCTGTCACCGCTGTCACCGCTGTCTATATAGCGACTACCATGAAGATTGTCCGGTACCGACCAAGTAACCTATTGGGTTTCGATCTCGAACCTCAGGTGCTTATAGGTGCTGTTCAAAAAAAGATCTAACCTAAACATGAAAGTTAGAACGTAAAGTTAGGAACAAACATCATACCTTGGTACAAAAAGGCCCAGTGGGAAGGAAAGTACTTACATGCATATGATTAATTAACATGCGGCATGAACAAAGGTACCGGCATCCAGTTTTGTGCCATTTTAGAACGCCACTTGCGAACTCTGGGATTGCTTTGCCCCGGGCACATTCCAGAACTGCCGATTCACATTTGACGCTATACAAATCAAACATTCCCGCTATATTTTGTCTATTTTAAATCCGAAAGTCATAAAACAAATTCATAAAGCAGAATGCGAAAACAAGTGCCCGTGGCTGCTGAACATGACATAAACTATCAACCACGTAGCAACATCTGTCTCTGCCTATGTAACACACGTAAAAGACAGGCATCAAATCTACCAGTAACACATGCACTAAATATCTTGTACGTATCTTGATCGATATCGACAAATCTTGGGAAATCTCCGAAAAATCCTCTTTTCCAGTCGTAGTCTCTTTCCTTGGCAGTAACTTCCTTGGAGCAGTTAACCGGGACATAAATATCTTTATTTTTAAACTCTGGACTGACTGCATCGCACACTTTATAAATGCGACCTGCCAACTTGGCGGTGACCAGTCCCGGGTTAACACGGTATAAATCCCGCAGCCAAGCGTAATTACATCCGCAATGCACTTTCTTCAGCTGGGTCGCGAGCGTGCCCTTAACATCATACGTATGTGAAGAGTAATCCAAGAGGTTTTTTTCCAGCGCCACGAGACGCAGATCAGGGAGGTTCGTGAAAGTAAAGGGTTCGATCTCTAACGAAATACGACAGTTGTCGACGAGGATCAGCCTCAAGCAGGCATTGCGCGCGAAATCACCCCGGCGAAATACCAGGGGCTTGTTGTAGCTGGGGTCGGACTCTTGAATGGTGAAGCTGAGCAAGTTGGTTAGGTTCAGCGCTGGCAGTTTACCCGAACAGCGGTGGTGACATTTGTAAATTGTGAACTCAATGATATTCTTGCGGATGGGTTGCAGGGCCTGTGTTAAAAACGTTGTCTCGGGTATTATGTTGAAATCGATTCCGACGACCACACCGCTCACAAGAAGGTAAGAATCCCAAATACCAAAGCTGACTGCACGATCGGCACGGATGGTTGGAATTCCCAGACTGATGTTGCGGAACATTCGAGCGCTCTCTTTGCGTTTTGGATGCTTGAGATTCAGATCAACTACGGATTTGCCGATGCATTCTGGAATCCTACAGACACTCGGATTTATGTAACGGATACTTGCTCAAAGCGCGACAGATACTGAGTCCACTAAGATCGAGATAGAAACGGTAATTATTTATTTATTGGTGTTTATATGTATTATGAAAATAAGTAAGTCATAAGTCATGAAAAAATGTATGAAAAACAAAACAAGTAATCAAGTAAAACTAGGAAAAAAACAAAGATTAGTAGATTCATCAGTAAATGAACCCAAACCAGACAACAGCATCTAAAAAACAAGCATTAAATAAAATAAGAGACACTAAAAGCATGGAATGGATGTGTAAATCCTGTGCGAATTTATCGATACAGATCAGAGCGGGAGAACATTTGGGGCTTCTGTACGCGGCTAAATGTTTTTGTTACAAATTACTTCGGTGCAAATGTGTACTTGGCATAAATGAACTTGCTGCGTTTTGCATAATTATTGCGAGCAATACTGTGTCGCGTTTACCGTAAAGAACAGGAAACACAGTGCGCTGATTCCCTGCAGCGAGGTGGTACTCATTCCAACGTTTATCCAATTAAATAAATTATTTTTACAATCCTAGGCTACTGCAAACGTAATAAAACAGAATCTCCATTTTATGCACCTTGAGTTTCCTACTTGGTAAACTTACATAAGCAGCCGCATCTTATCACACTCCTCCATGGTCATTGGGGTGCAGTTAAAATCGGGGAAGGGTTCCAAGTGAGACGATACCGGCTCTGGTGGAACAGCTCCGTAATCAGTCGCATTATCTGAAATGACGGCGTATATAGAAAATCTAACGAGTGCGCTCAGTGACCTTTCATTCTGCCGCATTACTCACCTTTAGCACACCAGTCGGAACTTTCCTTAGGAAGCGGATGGATGGCCAGTATCGTTGGGATTATTGTTACTGCAACATCAGCGTTATCTCTTGAAGAACATTGTAAATGAGCACACTCACGTGTTCGCAAATTTGAAAAAAACGTATTCTTGTTTGAAAAATAAATAATACATTAGCAGGTCTCAAAATACAAAATTTCGCGTCATTGCAACTAGTTATCTTTCTCAATACAGTTAGGTTTCTGCTTCCACAAGGTTTTGTTATCACATTACGATGCCTTTGATTAACACCTAATCGCAATAATTTCCAAAAAAGAGGATTTTTGAAGAAAGACCATGAGCAGATTAGGAATCATGCGGTAAGATTCATACGAGAATATACCTCACAAAAATTCGTTTATTCGTAGCCACAAGCCCGCGTGTAGGATTAATATAATAATATTACGACGTGTCAAAAGTTTTGAAATGTTTAGTAATGGGATATTCTTACGTTCCTATGCACACATCAACGGTTTTCATTCTTATACACGTACTTGAAGAGAGGTAAAGCTGGAGCAGCGCTCTGTGTTTTCCAGCCATGACTCCGGTTAGTTTCTTGTAAACAGAATGGAATTATGACAATCTAGATAAAACCGTCTACTTATTAGCAAAAGCAGAATGTGAACTAAGCGGGACTGACAAGCATTTCCGACTGCATAATCGTTCGATCAAAGGCAGCGAAGAACATATCTGGGACCAGCAAACCAGGTCTCAAGGTCGTTAACAAACCAGAAATCTGTACCGTAATCTGGCGTAGACCGTTTAGCGAAAACATTCGCTTTTTGAATGGGCGGTTGAACTTGTATGCGGCTAGCCGCGAACAAGCGCGCGCGCGAAGCGCTTCGTTCATTAATTAGCAATAGCGGGTACTAACTGTTTGCGGTTGTCTTTACAGACGTATGTATGTTCGACAACCTGACAAAGCATACTTCCATACATGCTGTGCGTGTATACAATAGGTCAATGTTAATACTTGTATATCGTGAAATGTTGCACAGCAGTTGTTGACGGTACAAATGTTCGAGTTTCTCGAAGCTATCTGCGCCTGTGACCGCTTTTGTATGCCTCTGTTTTTTAATTGGGGCACATTTCCTCGATACTTATCCTCCCGTATTTTCCCACTACTGCACCACCGATTTATTGTATTGTACGGAACTTTTTGTAGATTATTATGTAGAATTAAGTTTTGTGACTTTATAACCTGCACTGTACGTGTTCACTCCGTATCTTGCCTGTACCGTCTCAATATTCCCCAATACATTCTGCGGTATTTTTTATAGCAGGTTCCTGCGCTAGCCGTACTCTCTTGTACTCTGCGGATATTCCTAAAGTGTGTCGTTGTATTCTACTTTGTGTTCCGCTTAGAAAAATGACGCAAAATACAAACACCGAATAATACCAAACGAATGCGAGAGGAGTGAAGTGCCAGCGCCACACACTTTCTTTGCGTAATTGAATTCTGGAACATGTTCGTAGCTAGGAAAATTGTGATCGGTCACTTTATAACAGCACGGTTTTAATGCTTTTGCAGTACAAGTGGAATTAACAGTTTACATTTTGATCTTTAGCTTGCCGACGAATCTACTGTTTACAGTGTTTCACACCGTACTGCGTAATTGGGATCGGAGGCTATGTTACACCTTTTTTGCAAATTGAGATCTCGATGTCCAGTGCAGCACCATTCTGGGGCGCGACTATCTGTCCTGACAATTTATACGAAGTAACGAAGCAAACTTCGACGCTAATAAAAACAACAGTTTCTTTGGCAAACCAACAGAAGATCACACAACGACCGGCACATGCAACAAAAATTTTTCATGTGATACATAGCACACCGACTAAAACAGTAGCAAACCTCCCAGCAAGGCTGTCATACAAATGACTAATTGGTAGGTAACAGCTATTCTTGGGCCATCTCCGAAAAATCCGCTTTTCCAGTCATAGTCGTTTCGAGACGTGGTAATCGGCTTGAAGCAGTTAACGGGGACGAAGATGTCCTCGTTTTTGAACTCTGGACTGATTCCTCCACACACTTCGTAAATGTGACCAGGAGGCTTGGCGGTGACCAGTCCCGGGTTAAGACGGTATAAATCCCGCAGCCACGCGTATTCACACTCGCAGTGCAGTTTCTTCAGCTGCGGTACAAGCTTATTCTCACGATCGCTCCTCCAGCTCCCTTCGAAAAAGTTTTTTTCCAGTGCCAACAGACGCAGATCAGGAATGTTCGTGAATGTGAAGATTTCGATCTCCAATGAAAAGCACTGATCAACGACCACCAGTCTTAGGCGGACATTGTTCACGAAATCACCTCGGCGAAATACGACCGGCTTCCCGTAGCTGGACTCGCACTCTTGAATGGTGAAGCTGAGCAAGCTGGTTAAGTTGAGTGCGGGCAGTTTACCCGGGCAGCGATAGTGGCAGCTGTAGAGCGTAAACTCGATGATATTCTTGCGGATGGGTACCAGGGCTTGTTTTAGAAACTTGCTTTCCTCGAGGATGTTGTAGTCGATTCCGATGGCTACAGTGCTCATCAAAAGATGAAGATCCCAAATGCCAAAGCTGACTGCACGATCCGCGCGGATGGTAGGTATGCCCAGACTGATGTTGCGGAACATTCGACCGTCCTCTCCGCGTTTTGGATGTTTAAGATTCAAATCAACCACGGATTTACCGATGCATTCCGGAATCCTACAGACAGTCGGGTTGAAGTTACATATTAGGCTGTTCGTTTACAAGTCAGAAAACTCAGAGCAGGACAAACCAGCTGATATTTTGATTAGAATTAACGACAGGAATACTAAAAAGAATGCTTCTCTTAGGGCACAGGTGACTGCAGGGGGCGTTAATAGCATCGGCATTCATACCTTGAAATACCGTCACGGAGACAGAAGTGTCAATAACAGCAGCTGGGGTTGAACAGAAAAAAGGAACCTGTATTTTCATAATTCGAATCCGAGATTCCTGTTTTGGTAAACTTACGTAAGGAGTCCCATCTTATCACATTCTTCTTTGGCCATTGGGGAGCAGTCAAAACTTGGGAAGGGCTCCAGCTGATACGATACTGGCTCTGGTGGAGCTACGACGTATCGAGTCGCATTATCTGCAGTAATACAGTAGAGCGTAAAGTTGCTGAGCACTTTGAATGATCACTCGCCCGACTTGAACTGACCTTTAGCGCACCAGTCGGAACTTTCCTTTGGAAGCGGCTGGATGGCCAGTACTGCTGAGATTATCACTACAACATCAATGTTATGGTCTAAGCATCATCTTGCATTATTTTGTAAAGTACCGTAACTCAAACCGACCGTAACTCAAACTCAGTAGGTAATTCAAACCGACTGCAAGTCATTGTAATTTTGAAAATATTAATTATTCACAACTTGCGTGATGAGTATTTTTGCACGAAAATTATATGGTGCGACTTTAGCGATTGGATCTGCACTTTTAGGTGAACCAGAACCCTTGATTTAATTTAATCTTAATTTCATGAGTACGCATCCGACCGTCAGCCATTTCAGAGTCACCGTTTTTTTATGATGGAAGAGCTATTAAAAGCTAAAAACAAAACGTCTTTGCTTGTCGGATTCTGCCTTTTACCCACTTTCTTGCGTTCCACTTGCTCAAAAAATCAATTGCCAAACTGGGCGTTTTTCCGCCCGCATGGCCCGCGGGTGACAAGCAAAATTTTATTTTCAGTTTTTTTTATATTGGCTCATTTTTGTCTCGAAGCTACAATCTCAAATTGGGTACAGGATCGAAGCCGGGTGCAGGAAAAAGGGAAAAACAACAGCTCCAGTAATTAGTGGAACTTCTAACAGATTCACACTGACGCAGAACTTATGTTACGCTAACACTACAATTATTAGAAGAAATCCTAATCGAGTAGCTGAAAAAATCATCTTGTAAGTTGTAACAAGAGTTCGCATTTCCGAAATTCGGAGCTGTCGGGGTTTTGTAATCAGATGTTCGTTTTCCTTATTTACATAGTCCATAATATCTAGTTCTAAGAATCCAAATTCCTATAGTCAAAATAAAACAATTTTGGAGAAAACACCGAACAGCTGGGAAAGTAAGCCAGATTGACTAACGAATTCAAGAAGCATGCTCTTTTGTATATATTTGTAGAAAGACTTTTTGCGCAACAAAATGGGACCTTATTCAATAGTGTTCGGCAATTTAATTGTCAGTCTATTCAGTGTGCGAAACAGTAAAAAACCAAAACACCGGAAAACGGGGGAAAACGTTAACTGGCAAAAAAAAGCTGATCCAGGTGAAATTCTAGATCTGTAAATATCGAGTTGCAAAACTTGTTCTACTTTCCTATTCCGCTATTTCAACTAGCCTATTGCTAACAATTTCAAGAAATCTAAAAATAAGTACGCCAGTGTCTGCAGTTCGCTGCGCGCTGGTTTTCAAGCATTTTTTACCACAGAATGTTTTCACGCTTCATGAATGAGCTTTTAACAGACTTCTACAAAACGTAACAAAAGTCGAGTCAAAACTAGCGAAGGCGAAATTAGCGGCCAAATGTTCAAAATTCATGAACGCACCTGCGCCGCTAAATGCGCGGGTAATATCGCACATTCCACAGGGTTTCCGATTATGTTAGTAAGCCCATTTTATGCGGAATTACTTGTATATTTTCATGTGCGCATCAACAATTTTCATGCTAACCTGAAGAGAGATAAAACAGCAGCAGTACACTGTATTTTTCACCCATGGCTCCGGTGAATTTCTCATAAACAGAGAGATCGAGGTAAAAAACCTATCCTTTGAGCAACAGTAAAATGGAATGGATTGGAAGAGCATTAATTTTGCAGCTGCACGGTGATCAATCCATCAAGGCAGCGAAGAAAGTAGAAAGTACCTGGGATCATAAAACCGAGGCTCATGCCGGGTATTTGGCCATCAACAGACCAGCAATCGATATCCAGTTGAACCGTACGCTTGCGCTCTACTTCGGTGGTTTTAACGGAAACACTCGCATTTTGACTGGGCGATTCAACTTCGGCCGTTCACTGTGTGCATAGTGTACTGTATGCGTTTACTGCCATGTACATATGTACCGGCAGTGTGACACAGAGTCTGTGCTTTACTTCGTTTGATATCGCTTTTAACCAGGGCACAGTTATCGCTACTAACAATAAATTTTAGCGTCTACAAGTGTATACAACTTTCGGTGCAGACGGAAATGTTGCGGGCTGAGTGAGCATCATCTCTGTACACCGGTCTCCTGTCTACTTTGTAGTTTGACGATATTACATTTTCAAACTGTCTGAGGCAGGCGGAGGAGGAGTTAGTGACATCATAGTTTGAGCGCTGGCAATGAGTTGTACCTGTCTACTTTTTCCACTGCAACTGATGAGCAGCTGGTGAAGAACAGCTGTTGCAAAATAAATTACAAATTTTAATAGCTAAGAGGATAAAAACACGAACATTACTGTAATACCGAAGCTAGTCCAGAACTCCAGGACAGGAATACTGCTAGAAACTGCATTTCCTCAGATCTTTCCGCTCCTTTCATGGTTCATGGGATGAACGCTGCGTTTCCCTCTTTGTAACGTAATTGCCAGCCGCTGGCGTAGAAATCCATGGGCGAGTATTCTTACCGTGCATTAATTGCATTTTCTGCCATGACCGAGCTTATGTTTTCTCTTACATTTTTGGCGATTGTGGTCCAAAGTGCGATGCGATGTCAATACTAATAAAAACAACAGCTTCTTTGGTAAACCAACAAAATATCACATTATAACGATCAACACGTGTGAACAACACTTTTTATGTGCCGACACAGCGCACCGCATAAAACAGTAACAAACCCGCCACGAAAGTTGTCCAACAAATCCGTTCGTCCCTGCACTGCTGACCAAACGGCATGCCTGCCCTTAGTTATGGCATAGTTACTAAATCTTGCAGTTGCTTATAACGATGCTCAGTTCAACGCAACGGAGATCAACTTGTGGCTTCTCCACTTTTACGAAATTTTGACACCAGTATTCACGCAACACTGCGCTATGCTGTGAAGCTTATAATTAGGTCAACGTTTTTTCGTAAACTTGTGTCTCGGGCCACACTGTTTTCGGCCGTGACTTTGCGTGCGTCTTCACATTTGCTGCGAAGTCAGTAAAGTGACCATATATACTTCGGAATAACAACAACAATAGTTTCTTTAGCAGACTAACAGAAGATCACATAACGATCAACACGTCCGAACCCCCTTTTTTTATGTGAGTGCATAGAGCAGTGACTAAAACATCAGCAAACCTGTCAGCAAGGCGGTAGTATAAATGGCACATTGATAGGTAGCCGCCAATCTTGGGGCGTCCCCGAAGAATCCTTTTTTCCAGTCATAGTCCCTTTCATCCGCAGTAACGTTCTTGGCGCAGTTAACGGGGACAAAGATATCCTTATTTTCAAATGCTGGACTGACTGCATCACAGACTTCATAAATGTAACCAGCAGGCTTGGCGGTGACAAGTTCCGGGTTAACACGGTATAAATCCCGCAGCCAAGCGTAATCACATCCGCAGTGCACTTTCTTCAGCTGTGTCGCGAGCGTTCCCCCAACATCATACGTATGGGTAGAATAGTCTAAGAGGTTTTTCTCCAGCGCCACCAGACGTAGATCAGGCAGGTTCGTGAAAGTAAAGGGTTCGATCTCCAACGAAATACGGCAGTGGTCGACGAGGACCAGCCTCAAGCGGACATTGCGCACGAAATCACCCCGGCGAAATACTAAGGGTTTGTTGTAGCTGGGGTCGGACTCTTTAATGGTGAAGCTGAGCAAGTTGGTTAGGTTCATTGCCGGCAGTTTACCCGAACAGCGGTGGTGACATTTGTAAACTGTGAACTCGATGATATTCTTGCGGATGGGTTCCAGGGCCTGTGTTAAAAACGTGGTCTCGGGTATTATATTGAAATCGATTCCGACGGCGACACTGCTCATTAAAAGGTAAGAATCCCAAATGCCAAAGCTGACTGCACGATCGGCGCGGATGCTAGGTATTCCCAGACTGATATTGCGGAATATTTTGTCGTTCTCTTGGCGTTTTGGATGCTTGAGATTCAGATCAACTACGGATCTGCCGATGCATTCTGGAATCCTAAAAACATCCAGCGGAACATTATACACATCATGCTTTAATCTAGTACGCTGTTTGATTACATTTTACAAGTGAACCACCTCAGAGCGGGACAAAACGATTGATTCGCTCCTTTGTGTTCGTATAAATGATTGTTTTGACAATTTGCTACAGGAAACGTTGCAAACGTCGCTCATTGTTTTGCAACGCTCTGACGGTTGTATTCTGAAAAACCGTATCGGAGACACATCTCCGAAGGCGGAAGCGATGATAGCGGTTACGGAGGATGATTTCGGGAGAATAATAAACAAAGAGTAAATCAATGAAGTTCGGAACTAGGTACAAAACTAATAAATGGAACCAAGAAAATAACAAAAACGAAAAGATCCGCCTAAACAGGCTAAGAAATATGCTGAAAATCATCCCGCGGATACGCGCATATAAAATCCTACGTGAAGTGAGGTAGTAAATACATTACCCTGTTATATACAGTATATGGAATCAAGTGCCTTCTTTACAGACAACATTAATACAAGAAAACGTTTTTAGTGACGTTTTGGTGATTTTGGTACCTTGTTCATGAATCTGATATGAAAAGGACAAACATCAACACTGCCAAAAATACTGGCTGGGCGGTGGGCGCGTTTGCTCAAACAAAAATAATTATTTAGCACCGATCTTTTGCATTATATCGCGTTGTTGCCCACTGCGTGGCATGAAATAGTTAACTATAGCAAATTTACAAAAATGGAATCCATACTATCCTGCTCTGAAATTTTCTTCGTGATATACGTACTGAAGCAGTCCCATCGCATCACATTCCTCCTGGGTCATTGGGGTGCATTTAAAATTTGGGAAAGGTTCCAGTTGCGTCGGTACTGGCTCTGATGGAGGTACCACATATCGAGTGGCATTATCTGAAATGATACTGTATGGAGTACAGCTACGAGCCCTTTCGGTGATCGTCTGTCCCGTATCGCTTTTACCTTTAGCGCACCAGTCGGAGCTCTCCTCAGGAAGCGGATGGATGGCCAGTACTGCTGAGGCTATCATGACTATAAGAACGCGAACAGTTACCTCTAAAAACAGTCGCCTTTAGCAAAGTTACCCCTAAGTTAGAAAATCACCAGCTGTTCGTGACCTGTGGAATAATTCGTACATATTGAAATACTACCCCCGATAGGTGTAATTATACGGTTTTAGAGATACTGTGTTAATTTTTGTACATGGACAAAGTGTATCGTACTTCTGCTTACAAATAATACACTGGAACTAAGTACATGTATATGTTTCATCCAGTTCTGACGGCTTCTCGAGGTTCTGTTTGTTGTCATCATGTTGCTTACCTAACAAGAGATAAAGCTGCGGCGGTGCTCTGCACTTTCCACCCATGGTTTTAATTAATGCCTCAAACCATGAATAGCACGCAGTTGAAACAATTCCGATAACAGAACCAATCTTTTGACCAAACGTAAAATGGAAAGCAAAGTGGAACTAGAAAGCACTGACAACTGCACGCCGATCAGTTCATCAAGCACCGAAAAAAATGTCTGGCGATCATGAAACCCAGACTCACGGCCGGATTATTATAATTTTGCCGTCAACAAACCAAAAATCGACATCCATACGCATGCGCATAGCATCTATGGTTTAGCGGAAACCCTCGCGATTCAATTTAACCGGTAAGCATCAGTGTATAGAGTTATATTTATATACTTGCTCAAGCCGGCAGTTTTGCATAGGCACACTTACGTTGGTACTCGTAGCACGTTTTAGCGTATTAAAGTGTGGTGTCCTCGTTCGTTAGCGGTGAAACTGAGCACGGGTAATTTCCTTGTGCAGCCCGGACTACAGTGGAATAAAGTGAATTCCACAACATTCAGACGCATTTAGGCCATTCTGATGTGAACATATCCTCCGGTAGCGCTGTATAGCTGACCGCAATGGCTATTTTCGGTAGGGTCAAATGTTCATCCCGCATACCGAAGTTGATGACCCGATCGGAGGTCGTCTATGTCGGTGGGAGGTCGTCTATGTCCCGGCCGGTGCAAAGAAGTCGGTGATTGTCTGTGCGCTCTTGTTCGTTGAATATTTTTGAAAATGAGGTCCCAAAATCGTAGTTTTTTAGGATTCTGGCACAACTATTGTAGACAAGATTGGTTTCATAGAGTTGTTCGTTTAATTCCAATAATATGTAAAAACTGGTGACAACATTTCGGTGTCAATTTCGAGTAGCCTGACTTTTTTGCGCACCAGTCCGAACTTTTATTTGGCAGCTGGCAAACGTTTGTTTGTTTTCGTGACAGATATAACATAAAACTTACATAATGGATATATTACATTACCACATATACAAGAAACAGGTGTGCATGTTACGCAGCAACACAGATCCTGTACAACATGGGTACCTTAACCGCTAACAGCAATAAAATCATACCTTCAATACATACATATTACATATGTAGCAAATAAACAAATATTTCCGATATTCGGTTCTCCTCTTTAAATTTACTGGCAGAAGTTTTAAACTAACCCATGCAAACAGTCAGCCAAAACCAGCCCAAGTGAATGAAGGATGCACAACTACTCTGCATAAGCATTCGCATGCGGTTACGTAGCACCTGTAGAAGCACTACCATAGAACAGACGCAAACGCCTACCAATAAACTGTCCCGCAACCCCACCAGTGAATATCTCTTAAGTATTGGTTCATTTGGAGGCATTTCCGACTAAATCATTTTTTCCAGTCATAGTCCCTTTCAAACGCAGTAATTTCCTTGGAACAGTTAACTGGCACAGAAACATCCTTATTGTTGAATGCCGGACTGACTGCACCACACACTTCATAAATGTGACCAGCAGGTTTCGCGGTGACCAGTCCCGGGTTAATACGGTACAAATCCCGCAGCCAAGCGTAATCACGCCCGCAGTGTAATCTCTTGATTTGCGCCACGACTTTATTTTAATAATTGTCGATCCAGTGAGATGTCTTAGATGTGAAAAAATCCTTTTCCAAAGCCAACAGACCCAAATCAGGCAGGTTGCTGAAAGCGAAGCGCTCGATCTCCAGCCAGAAGCACTGGTCGGCGATGACCGACCTTAAGCGGATTTTGTGCACGAAATCGCCGCGGCGAAACACTACCGGTCTCCGGGTGCTATAGTCGCACTCTTGAATGGTGAAGCTAAGCAAGCTGGTTAACTTCAGTGCGGGCAGTTTACCCGGGCAGCGGTAGTTGCAGCTATAGATTGTAAACTCGATAATGTTCTTCCGGATGGGATCCAGGGAACGTCTTTTCCTCTAGAATGGTGAAATCGAGTCCGACGACCACACTGCTCACTAAAAGATGGAGATCCCAAATGCCAAATCTGACTGCACCATCGGCGCGGATGGTAGGAATTCCCAGACTGATGTTGCGGAACATTCGAGGGTTCTCGCTGCGTTTTGGATGCTTGAGATTCAAGTCAACGACGGATTTACCGATAGATTCTGGGAACCTACAAACAATCGGATTGAAGTACATAACATTCGGACTGGTTTAGAAAGCTGTTTGCTACAACTCGTGGATTACTTTTAAATGACCGTGTAAAACGGTAGTGCTCTTATCAGCGTTTGTATGATTCCTTCTTGGAAGTTTACTGCAGATGACGTGATTAACTTCAGGTTGTTCGGCCCCGCAATGTTCGTAACTGTCAGTTAGTACTATGAAAAGCGTATTACATACACAATCACCGAAAGTGGCAGCGATAAAAAAAGTGATATAGGTAAATAAATCATTAACTGGAAAAAAAACTAGTAGGTGGACCAATAAACTTTCAGAAAGGAAACCAGCGCTGCGAACGAAACAGTACGAGTACTAAATCCACGAGGCAAACTTACATAAGCAACCCCATATTATCACATACCTATTTCATCATTGGGGTGCAGTTAAAATTTGGGAAGGGTTCCCGCTGAGATGATGCTGGCGCTGGCGGAACAGCCACGTGTCCAGTTCCATTACCTGAATAAAGCCGTATACAGTACTGTACAGTATGCGAGAACGTTGACTGATCGTATAGTACGTTACACATTGTACTCACTTTCGGCGCACCAGTCGGAACTTTACTTGGGCTCCCTATGTATGGATGGATGGATGTATGAATGGCCAGTACCGTTGAGATTATCGTAACTACGACATCATGATCAGTGTGATATTTTTAAAACTATGGTTTAAAGCAAAGTTTGCTTAAAGCAAACCACCGTAAACGATCGCAAGTTTGGTAAAAAAAAGGATCGTGATCATGAACTGCATAATGATCTGCAGGCTGCAGCTAACGGAGTATACTACGACATCGGTAGTTTGAGACATTTGACATTGAGCTATTTTTTTGAGGTAATCTACTGTAAGTGATGTTGTTATGTTTGTTGAGCCCGACCTCATGGCCGATTCGAGCGCCGGAGTCCGCGTACCTTTTAGCCATATCTTCTCAAAAATATATATACGATATTAATTTTTGAGTATTAATTTTTACGATAAACTTTTCCAGTAGAAATCTATCCCTGTTTATAATTGTATAAAGTCAGCCACAGTGCCTGCTTCTTGCTCTGTCAGTTAACTACCATGCAGTAACGTTTTGGGTGCAATTTTCATTGGACTGAGAGTCTGAGACAGCCGTACTCGATTGTTCGTAGTCCCTGTGTTGTATTTTGAAACAGCAACTTCTTCGCCGATTTTCAAAACGTCCGAATCTTGATGAAGGATTTTAAATAGAACAAGTACAGGTTCAAAGGCTTCTCCAGACTATTGTAGAGAGGGCAAAAGCAGAAGTCAAGCGCTCAGATTTCGTGAACGCATCCAGTGCATGTACCGTCTACTGCGTAAAGCAATTATGTCATACATACGCCCACACATACGCACCTTGGAAAATCCATTTATTGGGTGATATTCGCGACTTCCAAATATTATGCTCAAAAACGCCAAGATCCATTTATAATATGCTTACATAAGTTACATACACCTGCACAACAATTACTCAATATCATGTGCTATTCTTACGTTCCTGTTTCCACATCTTAACGGTTTTTAAATTATCCTACGTATGTACATGACGAGAGGTGAAGCTGCACCAGCGCAATGAGTTCTGCACCCATGACTCCGGAATTCCCAATACACAGAATTGGTTAAAAAAGTCTACCGTTCCAGCAGAATGCAAAGTAAGCAGTCTGGAAAGCATTTCCGACCGCACGCCGATCAGCCTACTAAGGTACCGGAGAAAGTATCTAGCCTCAAGGTCGTCTAAAAACCAGAAATCTTCCTCAATAACCAGAAGCATGCGCACTAAAGGTTTAGCGAAAACACTCGCATTTCGGTTCTCGGACAAACTCGGCTTCCTTAATCTCGACCAGCAGTTTACGCAGCGAACGCTTGACACAGACAAACTTTTTTTTTGTCGGTGGATTTTTCCTAGCTTTGGTGTTAACGCAGTTAGGGCAGAATACGGACTGTGAAGTACCGTCTAAATAAATAACACAGTGTTCCGTATAACTGGTTCTGATATAACTCTTCTGTGCGTATAGTCTGCTTGTGTTTTTTCCTCTTAATCCGTTTGCGGTATTTTTAATAAACGATTTTCCTATACTGTGCATATTATTCGGTACTCTACGGTGTCATGCCGTATGAGTCCAAGGTACCCTATGTACAGTGTCACGCACTTTCCCAGTTGTCAAAGCACTGGGAGAATACTGCGCGAGTCGGGTGCCTCGAAAGAAAGTATAAAACTTGGCAGATAGTCGCAGCTGTATTAAAAGCTGCCCTCTTTCGCTTACTGCTATCGTATAATACGAGTATGCACATACACTTCAACACCCGAGTATTTAATATTTTCGTAGCACTTCGTAATGCACTTGTTCCGTGAACAGTGAAGATTCGCACCCGGAAAATGGTTTATCCGTATCGGTTTCAGGCTGACAAACCGACTTGTTAAGAGCAGAACGATTGCCTGGACTGTGAGTGCTGTAAACCCACCAACAAAAACCCAAAATCACGATCACTTCTGAGCAAACATTTTTTATATCTGTACACTCACGGAGCGTAACTGCTAAAAGAGTATCAACCCAACAAACCAAACTGACATACAAATGAAAAGTTGGTAAGTGACGGTTAATCTTTGGGCACCTCCGAAAAATCCTTTTTTCCAATCATAGTCCCACTGAGACGAAGCAATGGTCTTAGAGCAGTTAACATGGCTAACTGGAACAAATATATCTCGGTTTCTAAATTCCGGGCTGACTGCACCACACACTTCATAAATGTGACCAGCAGGTGTCGCGCTGACCAGACCCGGGTTAACACGGTAGACGTCCCGCAGCCAAGCGTAATCACACTCGCAATGCAATTTCCTCAACTGCGCCACGACTTTAGTGCTATAATCATCGAGCCAGTGAGACGTTGGTGATGTGAAAAAATCCTTTTCCAAAGCCAACAGACGCAGATCAGGCAAGTTACTGAACGTGAAGCGTTCGATCTCCAGCCAGAAGCACTGGTCGGCGATGACCGCTCTCAAGCGGATATTGTGCACGAAATCGCTGCGGCGAAATACCACCGGTTTCCGGTTGCTGTAGTCGCACCCTTGGATGGTGAAGCTGAGCATGCTGGTTAGATTCAGTGCGGGAAGTTTACTCGGGCATCGGTTGTTGCAGGCGTAGATTGTGAACTCGATGATGTTCCTGCGGATGGGATCCAGGGCTTGTCTTAGGAACGTCTTTTCCTCCAGGATGTTGTAATCGATTCCGACGGCGACACTGCTCATTAGAAGGTGGAGATCCCAAATGCCAAAACTGACTGCACGATCGGAGCGGATGGTAGGTATTCCCAGGCTGATGTTGCGGAACATTTTAGCGTTCTCTCCGCGTTTTGGATGCTTTAGGTTCAAATCCACTACGGATTTGCCGATGCATTCTGGAATGCTACAAGTAACAAGCCATTTGAGTCCGAATCACAGCCTACTTAGTATGTCATTTGAAGATGCCCACGTACAAGTTAGCCACCCCGAGGAGGACAACATCAGTTATCTTAATGTTTGTTGTGTGCTTCCTTGAGACAGTTTTTTCAAGACAGCGGTAGCTTCGCCCTTGTTTTGCAGCGACCCGTATCTTGGAAAATCAAATCTGAGACAGAATCTGTTAAGGCGGAAACGGTTACAAGAAATCAGGCAGAACAACTTCGTGAGAATAACCAGCAAACGGTTAATCTCACAACTAAGAACAAAGCTAAATGAATGATTTTTTGCCAGTATTCACCGGCACGCGCTTTTCAGAATCACTGCGAGTCACCAAGTGCAAGCAATGTAACCTGGGTGGAATGCGAAAAAATGCCAAAGGGATAAAGTTTTGAATGGTTCGCCCAGATACTTTTTTCACTCACTGTTTTTTGCATGAAATGGCGGTTATGTACCGTCACCGCATAAACTACGTTTACATATTAGACAAGGGATTGTTTTTTATTTCGATCAGGTAATTGTTTACCCGCAGCGCTTACGCAGCCTACAAATAGTCCTTAAACACAAAGCAAAGAAATAGGAAGAAAAGTCAGAAAAAAATTAGCCTTACATCAAAAGTATGATTTGAAAACGCTCCAAAATGAACAAAACGATAAGAAAGATTGCTACACAAGGTTTAATACTTACTGAAGGAGTTCCATTTTATCACATTCCTCCTGAGTCATTGGTGTGCAGCTGAAAGCTGGAAAGGGTTCCAGTTGCGATGATAGTGGCTCTGGTGGAATTACCATATATCGAGTCGCATTATCTGAAATAAAGCTGGTGAGTACTTTGAGTAGTCGTTTGACCGTATGGTGCTTACCTTTAGCGCACCAGTCGGAGCTTTCCTTAGGAAGCGGCTGGATGGCCAATACAGTTGAGATTATTGTGACTACAACAGCAGTGTTATCGTTAATTATGAGACCAGGTACTAGAGCATTAAAACTGCACGTAAAATATTAATGATCACAAGTTCGAAAAATACCGAATGTTCATAACCTGTGCAACATGGTTTGAAGATATCACAATTTTCAATGATATATAGTTTTACAGTAAGGAATTAGGAAGCATACGGTAAATTCTGATTAATACGTGGTTACCGTTAGACACGTTTCGCTGAAACAAGTCTCATGGGAAATTAAAATTAAAACCTTGTTGAAACACATTTCGGATGTTTTCAGTGTACGAAGTCAGTACTAACGATGTAACAATCATTCATGGTAGATATTTACCCGAAAAAATACAAAGCTGTGGAACAGTGGACCAATAAGTACGCTAGCAGTGTCAGAGTGACTATGTTTCGCAAGCTCATGATTGTCGAATGATTTTTTGACAGATTTGTAAACAAGGCAAGTGACGGTAATAAAGACGATATTAGCCTAATAACTTTTAGAAGCTAAGTGACAGAATAGCGAACAGCGTCGCGTCCACTTCCTTACGCTAAAAAATTACCATAAATTGCATTGAAAGCATGTATGGAAGACAAGCTTACCCACACCTGCGCAACATACAGGTACGACTAATGTGTAACGTTTATATGTGTATATTAATGGCATTCTTGCTTACCTGAAGAGAAATAAAGCTGCAGCAATGCACTGCATTTTTCACCCATGATTCAGTTAATTTTTTCAAACCATAAGCAGGACACCGTTAAAACAGTCCCGTTAAAAAGCCTATACTTTGAGCAAAAGTAAAATGGAAAGCACAGCGGGAATAGAAGGCACTTACAACTGCACGCCGATCCATCCATCAAATCAACGAAGAAAATATGTCTGGTTGTCATAAAATCGAGTCTTGATGGTGCCGTCAACAAACCAGAATCGATATCCGTAGGCATACGCGTGCGTACAGCGCAGTACGGTTCAACTTCACTGGCTCACTTCGTTACGTACTACTTTTTTACTGCTTTCAGTGCTAACTGTGTACCGTACTTGCTCTAACCGGCAGCTTTTTGTTAGCACAGACGTTTACATTGATAGCATTATTTGCTGAGCGCATAGAGGTGACAATGTACCATCGTTTATTAATTATAACGGTGAATCTGAGAAGGTGAGCGAATTTGAGCACGGGTTATTTCATGCAACGAGAACTGTAGTGGAATAATTTAAATTCAGTGCATTCAGGCGCATCGGTTGGACAGCTCTGCTGATGAACATACACTTGACCGCGATGGCCATTTTGGTTTGGTCCCATGTCCGTCCCGCAGACCACACACGGAGTGGCTGGCACTTTTGTTGCCGAAACGGTTCTTTCAGGCAGCACTGCCGCAGCAGGTATCTAGCGGAATATATTTTTGCGTAACAACCGTTCTGCACAAAAAAAATGACCAAATCGTACGTAATGCCGTAATACGCCAGTAATTAAGTATTGTAATCGAAGTTTTTTCTTTCTACCCGGATTTATTGTAGCCCCCTGGGGGCTGGTGGATTTCGCACATACGCCAGTGTGCCTCGCACGGTCGCGGCTGGACTTTATAAAAAAAGCGCTCTTGAACAGTTTCAGAAGCACTTTTCGGTGATGACAGCTATTAAACCGGTATTGTAAACGAAATCGTTCAACAGTTGCTTATTTTTGCTTCCTTACTGTGCTGTTTTTCCACTTTGCATTTTCGAGGAAGTAGCAAAACATAGTTTGATACTAATCACAAAGACAATCTTTTTGGCAAACTGTAACATCGACAGAACGATCACATGTGAGCAAAAACTGGTTGTTTTGCGCTCTCGGAGAATAACTGCAACTGTTAGAAGAGTAGCAAGCCTAACAGCACAACAGACATACAAATAGACAGTTGATACGTCACGGTTAATCTTTGGGCATCTCCGAAAAACCCAAATTTCTTCCAGTCGTAGTCCCTCTCAGACGAACCAATCGCTTTGGAGCAGTTAACGTAGCTAACCGGGACAAATATTTCTTGGTTTGTAAACTCCGGACTTTCTGCATGACAGACTTCATAAATGTGACCGGCAGGTTTTGCGGTGACCAGTCCTGGGTTAGCACGGTACAAATCTCGCAGCCAAGCGTAATCGCACTCGCAATGCAGTTTCTTCAGCTGTGTCGCCACTTTAGTGTCGTAATCTTTTATCCACATAGATTTAGACTTGAAAAAATTCTTCTCCAAAGCCAACAGACGCAGATCAGGCAGGTTAGTGAACATGAAGGGGTCGACATCCAACCAAAAGCACTGATCGGCAATGACCGCCCTTAAGCGGATATTGTTCACGAAATCGCCGCGACGAAATACCACCGGTTTATGGTTGTAGTCGCACCCTTGAATCGTGAAGCTGAGCAAGCTGGTTAGGTTCAGTGCGGGCAGTTTTCCCGGGCAGCGGTAGCTGCAGCTGTAGAGTGTTAATTCGATGATGTTCTTGCGGATGGGTTCCAACGCTTGTTTTACAAACTTGTCCTCGGGTAGAATGTTGAAATCAACTCCGACGACCACACTGCTGACTAGAAGGTAGGAATCCCAAATGCCAAAGCTGACTGCGCGATCTTTGCGGATGCTAGGTATTCCCAGACTAATGTTGCGGTACGTTCGAAGGGTTTCATCTTCACGTGTTGTTTGATGCTTGAGATTCAAATCAATAACGGATTTACCGACGCATTTTGGAATCCTACAAGGCATTTGGGTTCGAGTTGCAGCATATTGGTACGGGGTACATTGTGAGAACAAGTTCGTGACAAATTGACAATAACAAAAAGTAACCTCTTATTATTAACTAACTTTTAAGTGCAAAACTAAATGGACAAAAACAACAGGAACGAATAATATATGTAATTCTCAACCAAAAAAAGAAACAAGCCGAAATCATCGCATGCTGATGTCAAGTCCTGTGGTAATTTATCACTACCATTCATAGAAAAGAAATCATCCGTTTGGGCTTTGACTCTAAGTATATATTATACTGTACATGCACAAAATGCGTTTGTTACAGTTATCTACATTGGTTTGGTACAAACATGTTTTTTTTCCCAGTACTATGTAATATTCATCGAGACGATCGCTTTTCATAATCACTACGATACATGCTAACTGGATGGCTGGCGTGTTTCCTTAAAGAAAAAGTTTACTAAACGCTCTATTCCGGCGTTTAGAAAAAGTTAAGAACACTATTGTATAAAACAAATAGAGCCTACACTTTTTGCATCCTGTTCTGCGATTCCCTATTGATTAGTATGCTTACTTTAGGAGTCCCATCGTATCGCATTCCTCCTGGGTCATTGGGGTGCAGCTGAAAGTCGGGAAAGGTTCCAGTTGCGACTGGTTTTGCGGTACCGGCTCTGGTGGAGGTACCACATATCGAGTCGCATTATCTGAAATAATACTGGTGAGCACTTAATTGATGGGTGATTGCCTGCTCCGCATCGTACTGACCTTTAGCGCACCAGTCGGAGCTCTCCTTAGGAAGCGGCTGGATGGCCAATACTGTTGAGATTATTAGGACTACAACAGCAGTGTTATCTTTAAGGACCAGGTTCTTAAAGCAAACTGACCGTAAGTACCTCAAGTTCGAAAAATAGCGAGTGGTCATAATCTATGTAATAACTTGCAGATATCTCAATTAACTAAACCAGATGCAGCTTTACAGACAGGAAGAATAAAGGAAAATGCTACATAGCTGACAGTTACTGTCAACCCATTTTGCTACAATTTAACACCAAGAATTCAACATTTTGAACACAGTTGTCGGTTAATTTTACTGTGCGAAGGTGCGACTAATATTACACTTCTTCCCATGTGAAATTTAACCTCTGTGACAAATTCAAAACTTTCAAGGTGCGGACAACATATAAACATAACGTTGACCCGTGTTTTCTGGGCGCTAAGCGATTTCAGACATCTGCAAGAAAAAGTCGACAGAGGGAAAATGAAAAACACTGCTTCTGTTGTTTACAAAAGCATTCCTTTCCACTCGGAATTTTACACTGTCCGTAAGTATATGCACGTGTGAAGCCCACTTCGTGTCGTTTGTTTGACTGGCCAATAAAATTATAAATGTTTTTGAACAATCTCAAATGGTTAAGAGCTACCATTAAATGTTGGGTTAATCAATTTGTCTAACTAGTTATGTGGAAATTATTGTACTTAAAAAAGTTGAAACGATTACTTTTTTACGCAGATTTCCAAAACTTTTTTTTACCCTATGATGAACGTTTTTTTAACAGAAGTGTACAAAAGTTAAATCAATCTAGAGAACACGGAATTAGAAGCCAGGTGTTACAATTTCATAAACCCATATCGGCGTCGACCTACGTGCTCGGATAATATCATATGCTACGTACATACGGCTTTCGGAACCAAGCTTATGTTTACGGTACACATGGACAATATACGAGACAGTTTTGACACTCATAAACAGCTTTCTTGCTTACCTGACGAGAGATAAAGCTGCAGCAGTGCAGTGTACTTTCCGTCCATGATTCCAGTTAACCTTGCATAAACAGGACCCAGTTAAGACGATCTCGATAAAAAACCCCTATCCTCTGAAAAAAAACGCAACGGAAAGTTAGCGGGAGCGCAGGAACTATTTACAACTACACGCCGATCAATCCATCAAGAAACCCAAGAAAATATGTGGGGATCATGAAATCGAGTCCCAAGGCCGGGTTATTTTGCCGTCAACATTACTGGAAATCGATATCCATAACCAGACGCACGCGCACACAGTCTACCGGAAACACTCGCAGTTCAGCTTCACCGGGTTCCCTTCAGTTGATACTAACAACTACTGTATTTTGCGTGTACTGTTGTGTACTTACTTTACCGGCAGCTTTATAACAGCGCGCAAAAGTGTATATACAAGCCGTATGCACTGTGTTACTCGGTATAACTACGTATACAAGAGTCCACTTCATGCTTGGAAACTTTGTATCATCGGTGCCAGCGGCAGTTAATCGTTGACGTGAAAACGTTCGAGTTCCAGGAGTTGTACAGACTTTGATATATTGGCCGGATACAAAATACGATGTACGCTCAGCCGCGCTCTGAAATACCGATAAACGCATATTGTGATGCACAAAAAAACGGTCCAATAAACAGACGACAGTTTTGCATTACTAGTTTTGGCGCGTCGGCTTATCTTGGGAGAGATAAACATGTTCGGATTTACTATGTTCAACAGTCAGCTGTACGTGCAGCCTCGTGTAAGCATGCAGTGCAGTAGGGACATTTAGATTTCTATCATGTTCCGTCCGCTTCACACGTAAAGAAAGCACTATAACTATCATTAATGCAGTATTAGTATTTAGTAACGCCCAAGTAGCCTAGCCCAACGTATATATTATTGATGAATGCTAAACTAATTGCAATTAAACTCATTTAAAAAAAATAAGTTTTACAAAATTGGTTTCGACACAGTTCAGACGGCAGTGTTATCCTATCGTAACCTGCGTTTCTTTCCGTCTACAGTAGTGTTCTTAATTATATTGCGGTAGTCATTAGCTGTTAATGAAGTGGACTCTAAAGCGCTCAATTAATTATCACAACGTTAAATGCATCTTGCGACTATAATTCACGTTTCATAATTAAAATGCAATTTAATTTGAGACAAACTGCAATTTAATTTGATTAATGAGCCAGGTGACTTGTGTTCGACTAATTAAGCAACGGCACTGCCAGGATGATCACAGCTAAGTTGCCGCGTTAGGAATTAGCTACACCTATATAACGGTTACTAAAATGTACTTAATTGGACTAATTACTTGCTTAATTATCTTTTAATTAGTAATTTCTCAGTAATGCTAACTGGAAGCTTTTTTTGTCGAATTTTGGAATTCTCATAGTGTCAACATTGTTTCTGGACTATTACTAAATAAACTACATAGTTTGTCGGTTGCTATACCATCGCATATAAATTATTGGCTAACTGTTGTTTTGTATTCCAGAGTGAGTAGACAATAACGTATTCCAGAGTGAGTAGACAACAACAACACTCTTAGCGTTTTGGTCGTATAGAGTCTAAAGGCCACTAGTGAACGTTCTCACACAGC
>JAQGAU010000105.1:0-40766 GCA_034698045.1 Paramacrobiotus richtersi
AAGCAAAACCTGCTGCTCTTGCTTTGTCCAGCATTGGTAGTCGCGGACTGGCTTCTGTTGATTAGGAACAGACTGGACAGCAGCGTGCGCTGCGGATGGCAGATGAGGAGCGAGAGCGAGTGCTGCATGTTGGTCTGGCTGGTTGTTGGTCTTGCGCTTCTTGCTTGCCCGCTGTTGAGACAGTGCAGTGGACGGCCGTGATGTTGAAGGTGTAGATGACATGGCTGTTGCGCATTCAGAGTGATACGATTTAAGAAACTACTGTTAATTAAATTATTAACTATTCAACCACGGAGTATGCAATAAGCACAAATCGGTATTTCGGATTATTCAACCGTCGTGATGCAAGGTTAGTGCGCTATAGCTAACCACATTCAAGCTGGTAAACACTAAACCGTATCCAGTTTATCGTGAAAGAATCACAAGTGAATCTGGAAAACAGTTGCTCTCGACTGGCGTTTTACTTTCACAATTTTGTGTGAGACTGGGCGTTATCGTGAATCTGCATCAGCCAGTTATGAACGGTATTCTTATCTCTGACTTTTGAACCCAGATTCACAATGACCCGCTTTCACCGTGGAAGCGGTCGTGATTTGAGTTCTGAGCACCATAATTATGTAAGAATGAATCGGTGACTGTTTTCTCTTGCCAGTTGGCAGGAAAAATTACGCAAAGAGCCGAAAGGTTACAAATTTTGTGGTATACAATTGGCAAATAGTGTTTTTTTGTCACGGTTAAAGTTTCAAGAAGGCGAGACAACGTGCAAGCGTTTGCTGCACATGGACAACAAGATTACCGCGATATGAAAACTTCGCTCATTCCGGTCGTGAAACTGTTTAAGCCGCTATACATGGACTGTAAATTTCGTTTTCGCCTCCTCCCCTGCAATTCAACCTCGTAGTTAACGGGCGATGTCTCTCGTATGACTCGTTGCGGACCGTGCCACCGGCTAAGAAGATTCGTCGCTTTCCCCCGCTTTCCGCTCCGATTGAAGACAAGTACAGCGTCACCGGGACAATATATATATGTTATGTGATCGGCGTGATCATGTCCGTAAACGTAATTGTGTTGTATCACAATTCCGGTAGCCACTAATGCATGGATCTGCTGTAGATTCTGCTGAATGTTAATCTGTTTTTTTTTGCCTTGGGTTGACCGATGTTTAACGTCCGCACCGGATGGCGCCAAAATAGCATGTCAAACGCGTAGAATCTGGTGATCGTGCCGTGCGGTATTAGAAGCAAAGATAACGAAGAGCAATGGGAGATCCCACGACTTCTGCTCAGCATTTATGTATTTCGCTATCATGTGCCCTAACGTTTGATTGTAATGCTCCACCAGACCGTTACATTGCGGGTGGAATCCGATGGCAGTGCTTCTTCGGATGTCGAGGAGTCGATGTAGTTCCTTGACCCACTCGTTGACAAAGGGGGTTCCTTGGTCCGTCAACATTTGATCAGGCATGGAATACTGCAAAATACTGCCGTAAACTAAAACTTTTGCCAGCACAGTGCTGGCAGCACTGGAGGCGTTTGGTCAGGTATCGCTTTCGCGACCACTTACTTTGTAAAGATGTTCGTAGCGACTATAGTGTACCTGTTTCTAGACTTCGTGCAATGCAGCGAACCCAGGACGTCAACGGCGACCGCATCAAATGGTCCTTCCGGGCAGAAGCTTTGGACTGGTCCGGGAAGGCCTTTAACGCTTCTGGCAAGAAAATAATGACTATATGTAACGTTTTATGAAGTTAACCAAATCGGGGAAGTGTAACAGCCTTTAAGCCGTTCTAACGTCCGTTGGAAAACTAGGTGGCTACTGGTAGAGTCGACATAAACGAATTAACACGACGTAATGTTAAGTAATGGAGACCTTCGGAAAATCCTGTGTTCTTATTGAACGATCACGTATTGTATTACCTGTGTGGGACAAATGTGTGTAACCAAGGCTGTCTGATTCGGATAGCTTTCGCGAATTTTCGTTGAAAGTTGAGGAGGCAGTCTGTAGCGAAAGTGATAGTATTCAAAAACTGGCGGAACTGCGGCAAAAACAGAAGGATTTTTGTAGTGCTTGGGCTAAGAGTTTCCTGGACGAAAACGAAGACCCAATGTGCGAAATTTGTCTGCAGATTTTGAATTGAGAGAGTACGGAACAAGACCGCGTTGCGCTGTCTAGTTATCTGGCTGGGCCTTGTTGTGTCACTCGTGAAGCGCCGAGGCTGTGCGGTGCCTTTCTTGGAGACTGGCGAAACTGGCGAGGTTGGCATTCCTGGATGTACTGTTCAACGCCGCTGTCCTACCCATTTCAGTAGTAACGTCCCCGCATAGCCTTAATTGCTTTCCGAAGCTTAAATGCGACGCCAGGAGCGAATCATGCATGGACTTCATTCTATCATCTCTCATGCGTATGGTGACGACAAATTTCCGTGTCGTCTGGTCATAGAGCATACTGATCATAGTTGGTAATGCTTCGCATGTCGTGGAAGATCATTCGGTAATTTGAACTTTCTAAGTGCTTGGAACTTCGTTTGATACTTTCGCAAAAATTCTGGGCTGGATCCGTTCTTGCCTGTAGTCATCAGTGTGCAGAACTACAATCTAAATCGGGCATTCAAGGGGATCCAAACAATCAACAAAGTTTGGACGTTCTAGTTCCAGCGATGACTCGAGTGGGTTCTGTCGATACAGTTGATCCGAAAATCGGTCCATCCAGTCGGATGAGATCGCACAAAGATATGTACACATTCAATGCTCTGACACGTTCAAAGGCAGGCGTGAGCCAAGTTACGCTGAAAAAGTTTTATAACTCTAAATCGCGACCCCTAAGGGATATATTATCGGTAATTGTGAGCGGATTGTTATTAAAACAGTCGAAGTAACCAAAACTGATAGTACCGAAATGGAAGACGCTATCTCTCAAGTGAAGCTCGGTATCGCATTCTCTTCTTGGTTAATATTATTAAAGGTTTCGTGGACTTCTATTCCAGTCTGGAAAAGCGATAGCGTCTGCCTTGCCGCTGCGTGGGTCATTAGAAAGGCACATGCTGACGGGGACACTAGACTATCTAAATGCTTGCACGAAACCTAAGGCGTTACCACGAAGACGGATTCCATTGCCCAAACGAATCGTCTCAACGACCTGATCAACAGCGCCAAAGCGCCAGTAAGACAATTCGTAATATATAATGGAGCCGCGTTTCAGCCAGCTTTCGCCGATTGCGGAGCAACTGCGTTATCAAGTTTATTTCGTCGAAAGTCCACACAGAACAAAAAGATATGCTAGCCGCGGTGCGATCCATAGTGCGGTTTTCTTTCTTTTCTTTCTTTCAAACAAAAAAATATGTCTCGGTCACCTTGAATCGACGATTGTCCAGAGGTCTTTGTAGCAGTTGCATGGGTTTCAGGTTTAGAACATTAAAATCTTGCCGTGGCCGGATTTGTATACGGTAGCAGCTGTACGGGTTTGTATACGGCGCAAATCGCTATAAAATATCGAGAATGTTCAATCAGTGTCACAAGTAACATATCTACCGGTCGATGTTTGAGAGATGGTGTTTATAGTCTCTTGACCATTGAGATACTGTGGGGTGGATGTTGACATCGGTTTGACAGATTCATCAAACGTTTCGTCAATGGGACGCTCGACCGTGGAACCAACAAAGACGGCGCGGCTTTCTTGACTAGTGGAGACGTTTCAAAGCTTTGTGCATTGGTGAGCAGTTAGATGAACAGCCCCTGGATGAACACGACGTTATTCACAATAAATTCAGAGGACGCAGTAGCGTTCGCATAACGTACGGCATGCGCTATGACATACTTGGTAAAGGGGTAGATTGCAAGGAGCAAAAACTTTTTTTTGACTTTCACTTAGTGAGAAGGAGCCGCAATAATCCATATGTAGGCGATGGAAGGGGCCTGTTACTTTTAGTGGGTGCAAAAACTCCCATGGCTTTATTGGCTTTATGCACGGATTTTCTCTGTGCTGCCACGCAGCACATGAAGCTACGTAGCGCGCAACCGCCTCGAGAGCGCCGGGACAATAGAAGGCCTCTCGGATGCGTGCGTATCATCGAGCAATGCCAACAAGCCCCGCCGTGATTGCATTGTGCGTGTCGTGCACTCGTGTCTCGCCGAAATACTTGTCAGGAAGAAAGAAAGTGTGTCATTCTATGGATTCTGTTGAGATTTCGATATTGTTCCCAGGACAGTAAAATTAATAGTGTTTAATTATACTTATGCCTGCAGCTCCGCGCGCAGTGTTCATTAATTTCGTTTCTTGCAATCTACCATACAAATTACAGACTACTTTACTGCCGAACGCATGTGAAGAGGATTTTTTTACTCATAAATTCCGCACCGATCAGCCGAATGAACAGTCGGTCCATCAATCAATGAATGAGTTAAGTTTATATCTGCAAGGAGTCTAGTGCAGGTCTCATAAATTTTTCCAGGTTTGCGCCTGGATTTCGAACAAATCGAAATAATTATACTCATCCAGTTTGGACTAATGAGCTAAGAAACTAAGAAACACATCGGCCGGCATCGCTTTTAATTTCAACGCTTAGGAAACTGGTTTAAGATGAACCAACTTTTGGTTGTGCTCCAACTAGGAGTAACACCTTGCTAAATGTCGTCTTCAAGAATGTGGAGTGACAAATAAACATGTGGAGTAAAATGACAAACGCAGTAAAGGGTGTAAAGTTGGCAATTTACCAATAAAAAGAATTAACTTTCGCAGGAGAATAACAAAAGTATATTATAACCTATTCAGTTAACATGTAGTGCTGCCCGCTCGATCATAGCGGAATACGGCATAACATATCGAAAGTCCCCAGGCCACTAGTTCCAAAATAAGTTCACTGAAAACCAAGCTCTGTGCAGCGAATTGTGTAGCGGTTTTTCTTTTTCTGCTTCCTAAAAGAACCGCTGCCAGAATGCTTGATGTAGCTCTTTCGAGGCGTTACAAAACTGGGCGCTCATTTTGTTCAAATGGCAAAATACGGGTCTCAAGGAGGTAATCGGGTTCGCCACAATGTTATTAAAATCTACGTTTACAGAGTGATGGTCGGCTTTCTTCAGCTTGATGTTTACCGGTAATCGCAACTTTTATGCTATTTCTGGTCCTCAGTTGCAGCCTGGTAATGCGCAGAGCGCATTTGAATTATATAAACATTTCTGGGAATTCACTCATTTGTGAATAATTGTCAATGTAGTTGGTCCTCCTACTATCAGGAAACAGGTCAGCAGGATGTGTTTCGATTCTCTGAAGAAATCTGACACATGGTTGAAAGAGGGTACGTTTGAATCGGCTGCTATTACCCTTATCCAGCATTGTAGTGTCTGCTGGTCATCCTGAGCACTTACCGCTGCTAATTGTTCAAAAACTTCCGTTATGCGTCTGATGCAATGGTCGCTCTTCATATCCGCTGGTAACCCAAATATTGCTACCAGACAGATGAACGCGATCTGTTGATTGTATTCCTTCCTGTTGATTGTATTCCTGTTGAATGAGCTGTTGATTGTATTCCTTCCTTTCGTAGGGCATTCCATTCATAGATGCGGTCCTTGGCATACGCATGCTGTCCCCTGCCTGAACGCATGGGATGAATTTGTTTATCAATGTCTTTCCGTCCATAGCTATGGAACTGTTGGCAGCAATCAGTTCTCGTCCACATCTCGTTTGTTTCCACTATTGTTGTTATAGAAGCCTTCGAATCAAAGTCTGTTTAATCTGCCTTGTACTTGCAGGCGGAAAGATGTTCATGTTGTATGCTTTATATCAAGCAAACAAGTCATCTCCTTGATTAAATCACCATTGCCACTGCGTAATTGAAGAGGAAATGCATATCGTACGCAAACTCTATATGGAAGAAATCTGGCAAATGACGACTGAGAGAAACGCGCTGTAAACTCGAGAATTAGCAGAATTTGCAGCTGAAAGCCTTCTATGTACCCGTTACCGAATGCGCAATTCGTCGACAGAGAGGCATTTCGCTTAGCTTATTTAAAACATATTAAAGGGTTCCTTAACACGTCCGCTAATTTGCAGATCTCTTTGATTTGCGTTGCTTATGGTACGGATAGGCTCAGTGTGCGATGCATGAAGCGCTTTCCTCGCATGTATGCCGTATTTTGAGCAAAACATCACAAATCCTCCAGAAAGGTTACGAAGATTAGGAGTAAACTTCCACATTGAACATGACATTCTCTATTATAAAGTTATCGATACTGGAGAAAGATGAGATTTGCTAGTATTACCTGAAGTACTATGGGAAGATGTGCTGAAAACCGTACACGATCACAGATGATGTCTCGCACGTCTGAGGTACGCACATTGCCTTGAGGTGATGAGTCAACGATTCTATTTGAGGGACATGAATAAAACAGTAAGACAATACAGTGTTTCATGTCATGTGTGTCCAACGCGCAGTCCAAGAAGGGCGTCAGCAGGTTATATGGAGCCCATGCCAATACCGCACCGACCAATGACACACATCATTACTGATGTGGTTGAATAGGACAGTCATTATTAGCAGGATGTAAATACATTAGCACATCAGTTTGTGAATTGATCACCTTTTTAACAGCTAAAGCTGTAGAGACACATGTCGCATTAGCCGTTGCAAAATTCAGATTTATGAAATGTGTCTACGATATGGTTTTCGTCTTATACTACGACAGGAACGAGGAACTTAGGTTATGGACGAATTGATATCGGATGTGTAAAAAAATGGATGTAACGCAAGCACCCAGTACCGCTTATCATCCGCAGACACTAGGACGATTAGAATCTATAAACCTTCAGGTTCATGTTTGGCAAAAATTTGTAATGAATAAAGGAGCAATTAGTCACAGTTACTGCCTTGGATTATTTTCGCAGGCAATGCTACACATTCAGAAGGCACAGAAAGCTGAACCTGATTATCCGTTTGAGAAAATACAATGCGATTTGAAAGACCGTTGCCAGAATCGCATAACAGTAACAATAACATTACTGTTGTGATTGATACTTTCACTAAGTACGTGGTAGCGGCTCCAGTGATAACTGAAACTGCAAAGAAAGTGGCCGATTTCTTCGTGAAGAATTTGACACATCCGGTTGGTGCACCGAGCGTCCTCAATATGGACAGAGGAACACATTTCCGAAAGATATTGAATGCGGAAGCTTCCAGAATTCTCAATATGCACCATGTATTTGGATCGGGGTACCATTCGGAGGTTATGGGCCAAGTTGAACGGCAGTTTGAACAATTCAATACGTTTTTATTCAAGTGATGGAAAGACTCCTGTCAAGCGCCATATGCAACTCCAACACGAGTTGGTGCAAGCCGGAAGTTTTGGTGTAAACCTTTCAAACGCCGTAACGCAAAAGCCGGTTGAGGATATTGTTGGTCCAGAAATGAAAACATAACAAGGAGTTTCGAATCGAAAATCAAAGTCAATTGCGTCAATATGCATCAACGGTTTGTTTTGCGACTATACAATCATTGCATAACCGGGAAAAAAGTGATTCAATGTTACCAAGGACAGTAACCCTTTCAGCTTAACCACTAGGCAAACCGTAGTCGTTCGGCACAAAATAACATAGTCTTTTGTTACACTTCTCTGTTTACTTTCCAGTGTTAACGCATTAGAACGTCCGATCCGCGTTGCCGTAGTTTGGGACGTCATGCTGCTAATTTGTCAAAATGTGGTTTTGGACTCGCAGTGATCCGATTTCCATTGAAAATTGTGTGCACAGTCATGTGCATGAAATTCATGTGATTCTGCTACCCTGCAGTTATATGCATGTGGCTGTAGATCCTGCATAAAACATGAATGGCTTTATGCATATAGAGTCACATGGTTTACACGAAATTTGTTGCTAAAACCCGGTAAATGTCACTTCCTAAAACGTTGAGCGAAGGTTCTCGTGTTGTTGTAATCACACAGGGTACTGATGCCGACCAGGAAAAAGACTGGGCTGTATTGAAGCTTCGCCAACCCTACACCTTGAAAGTGTGAAAAAGCTTTCATGGGCTCTGCAAGTACTACCGCAGGTTTATAGAGGACTTCACTCGCATTGCTTCACCGCTAACCCAGCTGTCGAAGAAGGGCATCGAGTGCGCATGGGTCGTACAAAACATCAAAAAGCGGCTGTTTACCTAAAAACGGCCGTCTCCTCTGTACAGTTTCTCAACTTCCGCCTTGTTCGCTGGCATCGACGCCTCCATGAAAGCTTATCACCCAAACAGCATAAAAAATGTTGTACAGTATATGTAATTTTTGTCAGCGGGTGGAGACGGAAAAGAGATGTGAAACAAAAACAGCAGACTGCGTTTGAAGAGTTAAACAAAATTAACTGAAACGCAAATACTCGCAAATATCGATCAGGAAAGCCAGCATAGTCAAACGCGACGGCAACATGTCGACATTTGTACAGCCCTGCAACAACGCGAGAAGCAAATGGCCTGTGCGTTTTCTCATGGCATGGATAACATTACACGATCTCCAAGCGGCATCGCGTTTGTCTCAACTGTGCACGAATTCAGACTGTTAATCGACTAATTTTCGTTTATCCTCTTGCAGACACCGAACAGTTTTCGTAAACTATAACTGAACCGTGAACACAGTTCCAGAACCGTGCAGACCTTCGGTCTGATTATTTGCGGGCATTTTCTTCGTTGGATGCGTTGTGATCCACGCATCAGCATTCCTCAAATTGCACAGAAGCTGATAGATTACCCTTCAGACGAATTATTTCAACCATAGTAGTTTAATTCAGTTACGAAATGTAGTGTCCTACCCATCTTCAACGACATACAGGAGATTGTAATTAAGAAATGCAGTCTGCGAAAACTGAGACGCCAAGACGACTTGCACGACCAGCCAATATTAATGAGAATTCTCACTCGAAAACCATTCAAATGCTTCGAACACGCGCTGCCTGACAGGTATACGAAAGGGTAGTTTCGGTTTCTTTCCGTTCCTGAAAGAGTTTTCTATCTCACAGCTGGGAAACAGCTAGTGCAGTGAATACTAGAGAATTCCGCATGGAGCTTCCGTTTTTACAGCTCCTGAGTGCTTTTCGGGATATTACAACATACCAATTGCAGTTCGAGATCGAAATAAGACCGCGTTTATTGTTCCTCCCTCACCGGGTTTGGCGGGGGGCGTTTACCACTTTGACAGAATGGCTTTTGGTCTCTGCAACGGCTCAGCCACTTTCTACGGTTTAGGGGATCAGCTATTCGGTTCATTTTTAATGCTCTTCTGATTAATCTACATCGATGATTTCTTTGAACCATTTATGATTAATTTTCGAATGCCTTCGTCAGGCAGGACTCATGCTAAACCCGAGGAGTTTTTTATGGCGTTCGCCTCGAGGACGCTTTCCAAAACACAGCGCAAATACTGGGCATCCCAGCTGGAGTTGTACGCTATCGTTTTCGCTGTAGAAAAATTGTAAGGATGTGTTGCACCAGGGAAGAAGTTGATCAGTTTTTTGTTTGACCTCCAAAGCAACGTCTGGATCAGGTCTATCATTTTATAGTTGGTAAACAGGTTCCGATGAAAAGACCCTGTCAGAATTTTTGCGTAAACCTCGTAACCACTCCAGACAACTTTGCATGTATTTTGTCATCGCGTTATACTTCCGCCATGCGAACTCGTTCCCTGCTTTTAACACAGTTAACGGATTCAGGGTCTTTAGCAGT
Source organism: Paramacrobiotus richtersi (assembly GCA_034698045.1). Taxonomy (NCBI): domain Eukaryota; kingdom Metazoa; phylum Tardigrada; class Eutardigrada; order Parachela; family Macrobiotidae; genus Paramacrobiotus; species Paramacrobiotus richtersi. Next base: position 9,692 of record JAQGAU010000105.1, read on the forward strand.
GGCAAAGGAGTCGAATTTTCCCCGCCGTCCTAATTTGAGTGCTGCGACGATTTATTTCGAGTTGCTTCGCTGGCGCTGGTCCCCACTTAGAAATTGCTCCACCCCAGCTGTTCTCTAGGTATACAGTCAGAAGAGACCTTTTGCATCTTGCAATGACAGCACCACCAATAGTCAGCTCTGACCGTGAATACGAGATTTTCGAACTGAAACTAACACTAATTTTAACGGAATAACTATTGCATATTTTACTGATGCACTCTGCGTTGAACATCTCGCTTCCATGTACGTATATACCGATTGTTCATATACCCAACACTCACGTATGTGAGTCTGTACAAATGCGGTCTGTCGTCATATTTTGCCATTCGTACTACCGCCGCACCTTCTAATACGAGTTCTTGAACGATATCACCATAACGCGGGCAGTGATTGATACCAAGCCAACATTTTAAAGCCTATATATCTTCGTGATATATCAACTTATCCTGCTTGTTATATTCTTGATTGGGTATATTTGCTCTTAGGAAACTCCTCTTGAACGGCAAACACACTTCACCTGAGAATAAACCAACACCGACAACCAAAATCTTTTTCGAAAGTCTGTCGAAAGTTTCGAAATACTGTCTTCATAGCGTCTCCGAAGAAACAAGTCTTCCCGTTCCAACACTGTTCAAGTTTTCCAACGGTGCCGCCGGACACTGGGAATCCGACCCAACTCTACCCCCAATAAACACGACATATGCACCTTTAGCGTACGAAGAACAATTTCTTCAAAACCGACCATCAGTTTACATACTCGTATCAGATTCGCACAAGGTTGCAGGGAGCCTTTCTAGGTGCAGTGGCCGGAAGTACAGTTTTCGCCAAACTATATTGCTGTGGTGGCTTCTGGCAGATACCGGTCAACCGCGTTACACCACACAGGACGGCCACTATGCGTTTCACGTTCGATACACCGACGTTTGTAACAGTCCAACGCCCTTCGAAGGGTTCATGGACGCAGCCATAGAAAGGGTAACGGAATGTTAGCTCAACTGTGGCGCACCATGTCGGGTCGGGCGTACCCGCACACCTCTAAAGGAAGCGGCCGCTATAGTGATGACCTTTCGGATACAGGAACCGACGGCCTGGATAGCGGTCCAGCCAAAGTGATGAATTGAGTACAATAAGTGAGTCCTATTCGCAACCGAAATAAAATGTTTCCGCATTGCTGATTTCGAGTAAGCGGCAGGGATTCGAGTTCATGGAAGCCGTACTCTTTAAGATTTGTAAGCCTAGCAGCATCAATCATGGCACAGTGGAAACATTTATTCATACAACGCCATTGATAAGCTGTACGTCCTTGCAGTACCGCTTATAAACCGCTTTAATCATCGAAATGCGGAAAGCTAATGCTTGTTTTTGTAGGCCGAAAGGGGTACGTTGTGTTAACAATAATCTCTCGTCGGGAGTGTATGGCCTACCCGTTATGTTTAAATTAGTTGACAACAGCTGGGTGGAACGAGGCGATTGCGTGGCATAATTGGTAGAGCGAAAGTTACCGCGAGACTCATCTACATATAACGGATCCGACACATCGTTCAGTTCTTTAGCATGCAAATCGGAACATGTCCCATCTTTAACAGAGTAATGATCGTACCACGATTTTGCGGATTAGATAAAATCCGATCTGCCATGTCATGGAGATCAAATATAACCTGTCATGACAAGGCTGAGAAACGTGGATAATGCATAAAATAATACGTACAAATTAAAAACTCATGGCTTTTTGCACCATGGTGGGCAAAAATACGGAATACAAACAGGACAGTCAACCTGTCTGAATGTGACAGTAGTGCTTACCTACGTAGCGGTGGCTAAAGAGTCTAATGAGCCTGATGAAGGGATTGATTATAATGTAGAATTTCACGATTATCACCGATCAGAATCCGACAAGTTTGACCCATTTCATGAAGTTGCGGGACAGGGGTGATGATTGTAAAACGACAAACTTCGCTAGATATAGCAAAGTTGACGTATTTATTTAGGAATTAAAATTTCGATTCCAGTGTGATGGGATTAAATCGAAGAGCGGGCTGCGCTCTCTTTAGTAAGCAGGATAATTGAAGATTGTGGACGTCTACTGACGTCAATGTTTGAATGTCAATGTAATCAGCGCGTGATATATTGAGATCAGCAAGCGCCTCGAAAGAATCGAAGCAGGTTCAAGAGCAAGAGCATCTATATGCCCTCACGATGTTCTAAAAATAACAATCGAAGACGTAACATGACATTTTTAAACTAACAGTGAAGACGTAAATAAGTGATGAGCAATCGCTCGACGAGCACAACACTAACTAACGAGATGTTAACCTAAGTGGCATAGCGTGCTGACACTTAACATGTACGATCACGTAACAGAGACCAGCTGGTTGTATGTTAGCAGTGACAGAACAACAATACTCTTTGCCTTGAAGTCTTGAAGATCTCGGATTTGTGAACTAGAATTTTAAGTCAGGCTCGGTATTTCAGTAATAGGCTTAACTTGGTGTTCGGGTTGTCGACAGTGGTTACAAAGACAAGGCGCTCGAGAGCACTTTCGTTCGGATGGGCGGGTGACGTGAATTACGTTAACGATGTTCGTAATTTTGGATGGTACGGACAATCGACGAAGCGGGGAATAAACTTTTAGGATTTGGCAGAAGTACTTATGTCCGACTAAATGGCTATAGATACTTCTCTTCGTGCAACTGAAAATGCCCAACTAAAGGGTGGTTTACAGTTTTCAATGGCAAAACTGTGTCATGACTGAGCCAAGCGCGATTACTGGCGACCGCTGAGGAAAGTTGCGATAAAGATACGGATGCCCGTTCGTGCGCAATCAAGAGCAACGGACAGTCATCAAGCGGGTAATGTTTCGTTACAAATATCGACTTTTGTTACGTTAAGAACGAAGTCCACCTGGCTAATGGGACCCTTAATCGATTCTACGGCCGTTAGGTAATTCTTGGATGGATACTAAGCTGGCTTACCATGGTTAATGTAGCAAATCTGACCCGAGGCTGATTAAACTCCCACACATTAGCGCAGACGTTCGGGCTTGCGTTTCTTGCATCGCGTTATGGGGTCATCTCGTTAGTTGCGTAGAATGCAATGGGTAGCCGATTCCATGACTTTCCACACTTTCGAGCTACACGAATCGGTATGGGCAGAGCTTCCAGCCATCTTGGATCCCGAACTAGCTTCCCACGCAACCGTTTTAACGCCGCTGCCAGCTTGAAACATTTGCAGCAAATATAGGGGGGAAAGGCTATCACGCGGAGCTGATGGCCAGATTTCTGCAAACAGCAGGTCATACGCAACCTAAATTTTTAGCTTTACCGCGATTGTCTTTCCCTGTTGCTGTGATACTATGTTGACGCAATAATATTACACTATTCTTGAATGCAGGTTGTCTGAAGCCCGTACCGTACTGGATGTCTACATATAGACAATGGTTGTTGATGGCTGTGAGCCTTGTGCAGTACTCGCACTGAAGCAAACAGACGATAGCTACTGAATCGTCTGCTAAGGCGGTTGTTTTCTCATATTTCCAGACTTATATGACACCCAGCAATCTCTGCTTGACAAAATATTTTGAATTAAACAATTTTATTGTATTTTATTTTATTTTAAAATATTTTGAATTAAACAACAAATTAAACAAAACACGGACCATGTGACAGATTCACAACATGAGAAACCTGTAAACGTACCTCCGTACCGGACATCCATTAAAGAACAGGAAATCATAGAGACCGAAAACTTAGCTACTTTGATATAATAGAACCAACCTACTCCAGTTGGAGTAGTCCACTTTTATTTGTACATAAAGCGGAAGTATTCCGTCAGATTCACCATCAGGGAAGGACGTTGAAATTGATAATGGAGCGCGTTCCCGGCATTGCTTGCCATGTGGTTGACAAATTGACCTCCTCGTTACAATCCACTTGGAAAGAACAAGTTACGTTAATGGCGTCCGTTATGTGATAAAAATGTGCACTCCCGATACCTTTCGAAAATCCAGCCCAAAAAGTCACCCACGCAGTTTACTCCACGGAACAGGAGGCATCACACCTTATCGTGTAGGTACATGACGGTAACCATCATAGACTGATTGTCTAAACTCATGGCCCATGAACTATAAAAAAAATCATGCCTACTGTATTTGCGTGCAAACAATACTCAGACGACTTTCAAATACTGGGCAGTTACTTTGCTCATTTATGCTGTACTTATTGCCAGCGAACCATTCAGGTAACATTAACTGACGTGTATTTTTCTGAACTCTCACCAAGTCGTTAGCAGTACGAAACATGTAGCTCAAACCAGTCCGTTCCTTAAAGTTATTAGATTCAAAAAAAACAGATGGATAATCTCCCCCATACTGTCACTGCAGTAAACTGCATATCGAAGCGCAAGGTGGACTGCAGCTGGCCGATCAACTCCAAACTCACAGTAGCCTCATGGACAGGAGCAAAGATAACGGTGGATTAGATAATCACAAGGACGATATCGAAACGATGTTAACCGGTGTCACCCCGAGTAAGAAATTAACAGGCTGTAGTATACTGATACACTACTTCATATTGGTGTAACTATATGAAATTGTTTTCACGCATTCTGTTGCTAATACATCTTTTATTAACCGCGAATTCGAACAAACATGTGGTACACTTGACGGATCTATGGCCGCGTTGTAACAGGTGCCGGTATTTTACTAGAATTTTACAGCCCTGCCTCATGATCATAACTGTCGTTGACAGTCGTTTGAAAGTTTACCAGCGGACAGGCAAATAGCAAAATGAAACATATGCCGCCGAAGACTAGAGAGTTAAGTCTGATTTCCTCGCTAACTGGGGAGAAGCATACATGTTGACGTCTCTATTGATTTGTTGCTAGACAATGGAGAAGCTAGCTGTTGAGGCTAGTCAAGCAGCGAGTGGTTGTCTGGCTAGCTTGATATCCGGATGAAATACCTAAAGATTTTGAAGGTCAACGTTTCACGCGGGTCGGCGCTGCCGAACAAACCAGCAAAAATCAGAGTTGATTGTTCCATTTTCGAACGGTCTAATTCCGGAGTTGTTGAAGGCGGAAATCACAGTGGATTTTCCTGAAGTTATAGCCATAGCAGATAAACATTATCGATCCGAAAAAGACCTTAAAGACTTGCGCAGTGTCGACGGTTATTGCCTGGTTATCCTTTCTTATATCTTTAATCCATTGGAGATCCAAGAAGAAAAGGACGAATGGGACAAATGCTATGAAAAGGGCGGTGATATTACAAAGTTACCATCGGCTATGAAAGCGTTGGACTGCTTTGCGTGGAAGTTTTCAGCTACCCAGATGGCGAACTGCGGCCAGCAAGGATCCACACCTGCGCACTGAACTCTTCCTTTTGCATCAGAGCTTCAGAGGGTTGCAAGACAAACCAGAAATATGCAATTTTTCTCAAGCAAGATGTGGGTCCAGAGGGCATCGCTACCGTGTACAAACGAACAAAACACCCGCAGTAGCCTATATAAGCTTTAATCTTATAACCCGCAGCATTGATCGACCGACAAGACGCAAACTCACACACACCGCACTCCTGATCGGCAGCTCGAACAGCGCGATACTAAAAGTCGGAATCTTTGCCGGCGGAAGCCGAACGCTTCCGCTGGGAAAGATTCCCAAAATAGCCACAAGAAGACCGGCCCAGCGCGCACGTTTGTGTCATCGCACAGACGTATGCGCTGTAACATACATCATCTTGTAGAGCTGCGCAGCACAGCTCTACAAAGGTGTTCGAATCGGTAAAAGACATGATATTTCGACAGGGCCAAAGGTTTACAGTGTTTAATTTGTTGCAGCATGATCTGATCAAGGCGTTTTTACAAGCACATCCGGACTTGAAATCCTGTTTGTCGTCAAAGAAAGGAGATAACCAACTGAAATCGGTGGGACATGAATCTCGTTTTTAGAACCGAATCGTAACTCCCAGTTTTATACAGGAGACTGGCACCCCGGGACCTGAAACACCCACCGACAAGTCCTCTGGAGATGCCAGCACCAAGCAGCAGGCTCCAGTACCCTTAACGCCCCCCGCCGAGCTTGTTACAGCTACCGGGTACGAGCTGCAAGCTCCACCGCCTGAAAAGCCTACCGACCAACCTGCTGCAGGCACCGGCATTGAGCAGCAGGCTCCAGTACCCAAAACGCCCCCTTTCCTGCTTGTTGCAGCTACCGGACACAAACTACGTCTGAATCTCAGTGCATCGCGGAATGTTCTCCCAGGTTAAAGCACAACCCGGTCTTGTTTAAGCTGAGCTCACGCAGAAAACCTTAATTCTTTTAATCATACAACGGTAAGCCAGAGGTGAAGTTTGATACTTCTATTTCCGTACGGCGAATAGCCAAACCAGTAGATATGTCTGTGGGCAGAATAACCTGTCCAGTGGACTAGGCTGTAAGGCGCGTACCTGGCCGATGCTGATGGAAGATCGCCAAGCGCAAATGCAATGCTCTGGAGCAATTCGCTAAAATCTGTATCTATATCCAATATTAACTAGCGGAAAATTAATTCGTTCAGGGTGTTATTGACTCTTTAACATACGCCGTCTGATTAGGGGTGGTACGCGGACTATATTACATGTTGTATGTCATATTGTTAATATTGTTATGAAGTGTTCTGCAGACAAATATGTACCTCAAGCCGTACGTAGTTCTGAAGCACAAATATCACCCCAAGCGTACCATCATGGGTAACTGGGCGGCTATTAAGGTTTCAAGCGGATATTCAAGAGGTGTAGGCAGATAGTGCTTGCGCACTTGATTTTCCGCGTAAATTATTCTCGGACAGAGGCGTAAACTTTATGTGTTGACCGCTTCCATCATCAGCAGGCAAATGGGATGTTGGAGGAAAGAATCGACGAGTTCAACATTACGATATTGAAATACCGTACGTATAAGACGAGCACAATGACTAGGATTTTTATCCTGCATTGTGCCAGGCGTTTACTTCGGCCGTACATCTAGAGACGTAATGGCTTGTATTACAACTGCATTAATTACCGTAGCGTTCTCAAAGCACGCGCAGTTTAAAACCCCCAACAAGCCCCATATTAGCCGCCGTTCTGAGAGTCCCAACGGGATGAAAGTTTTCCTCAAACGAGTCTGTTCATGCACGTATGTAACCGGCAATTATGTCCCCCCAGCCAAAATGTCCCCCGTACTGCCGGCAGTAATGTCCCCCGAATACAGCACCGGCGATAGTGTCCCCTTGCTAACACGAAGGCCGGCAATAATGTCACCCTAGTCCATTTCCGGCAATAATGTCCCCTTGCTAACACGAACGCCGGCAATAATGTCACCCGAGTACAGCACCGGCCATAATGTCGCCTTTGTCGTCGGCGGCTGCAATGCCAACTCGGGCTAAAATTTGTCGTTGGTGACACCGATGGCAATGGTGGCGCCTGGTGGCAGTCCTCGGATTGCCTTGATTTTTCCCCTGGCCTCGTAGGTCCTCCGTGTCACCAAGCAGGTGCAGCGGTTACACTTTTAGTGATGGTTACAAAGGGGACCCGGCAACAATGTCCGGGGGGACATTTTGGCTGGGGGGACATAATTGCCTATTACACACGTAAAGTTAGCTAATCGTACATGGAGACCTCTAGGGATCAGTCGTGTATTTTGGTTGGGCGAACAACTTGTCGTCAACCCAAGGCAAATCAGATAATGCCGAAACTTCCTGCAACTGCATATGTTCGCGACTAATTCTTTTGTCGAAACTGTGTAATTCTTCTGATCCTTATCTTGAGCGCGCGACTGCGCCCAACTCTTGAATCCTTTAATCACAAGTTGGAAACCAGATGCATAACTTAGTGTTAAAGCTATTCTAAAACAACCGTCCATTGGTGGCATGTCGTACCATATGGATGGAAATTATTCTATGCCGATATGCGTATGTACTATGTACGGTGTATGTGTGTACTTTATCCTGGATTATCGGGATTAAATTTTCTGTATGACGGTTCAACACTGCCACAACAAATAGTTCGCCAGTTTCTCCGCACACGCCTTCCTGTACCCAGTCTTTGTATATTGTTGACGTCCACGATGGTACTTGCGGATAAAAAGCTTAGTTTCACCAATCTCTGTTGCCCTACCTGGTCCTCCAGTGCGAACACTTTCAGTATCTTTAAGTAATTTGTATTCTGCGACTATACCAGATTAGGTAGATTTGTAACCAGTTGTCCTGTGGATCGCAGTACTCATTAACCCGTCCCCGATACCGATGTACCAGATCCTTTGCAGTGAAGCAAGCAACATTTTTGTTCAATATATATGTCGAGAACTGGATGCAGTCTACGCTTGTTCGATTCACGTTTGGAACACTAGCAGAAGAACGCCGAAACTAACTGTGATTTCCTGAGAACTTCAGGCTCCCGCTTTTCGACGATCAGGCATTCAATGCAGTGCGATCTGCGGCAGATAACTTGATAATAACATCCAATGCCAGAATATCAAAGTTTTTGTTGCCCGTTTCAGATACCAGTCGTGAAAATGTGTGCATTCGTTTTCCTGTTTCTGCAGTATCTGCACTATTTTCATTTATCGTTAACTTGAAAAATTTACTCTATAGCGTCTACAGAATAAGTCCATATTTCTTGACCCGACATGGTTGGAGCTGCAAACGATCGAGGTTTACCGGATTGCGCAAAAGCCTGGCATTTCATCATCACAGGGTCGAAGGAGACTCGTCAAATCATCAACTTCCTTAGCGTCGCGTTCGATCCAGATCAGCTTAGTACACGGCCTCATAAGAATGCCTTGGACCATCGTCCGGGTAGCTTGGTAGCATTCGAGACATTTGCGCGCGAGACCTCTGAAGTCCACTGGCGGCTCGTTCATACTGTAGAAAAACTGCCGTAAAGATATAATCAGCCTTGTATCAAGGACGGTTGCGTCTCTCCTATTATTGCTTCCGGTGGCTACCAAGGGCGGTTGTGTCGTCCGCAGAATGTCTACAGCATTTGTATTGAACCTAATAATTAGTCAAGTTATGAATTAAACTTGTACAGAATCTCTGAATCATTTGCGTTAAGTCTGTTATTTCGACCACGTAATGTATGTTCTTGGTTTGCGTTACCGACAGTCTGCAGTGCAGTTATCAGTCCATACATCGTTAGTGGCCTGGCTGGGACGTTCTTTCATGGCGGTGACACTGAATACATACAGAATACTTAATACGGGGCTCACCTAGTCAGCTAAAGCAGTCCTGACGGAGGCATAGCTGGAACGTCACTCCTGTAGACAGTATCCCCTTAGTGGCAGTTTGGGTATAAAAGCTGTATCAAGCCCATTATTGTGTCAAGGCGGGGACTAGTACTCTGGAAACCTGAATGGACGAGAAAGGTATAACAAATTAACTAATAATGCTCACAGGCTTGACCATGATAACCGGGGCACGAAATATACATAAAATGCTTGGTCCTGTCGGGAGGTTTTCTTTGTCAGTATAAACCATGACGAAGCGGAGCAAATGTATCTCATTACATTTACTTTTAGTAACTTCATAACGCATACAGTTGTTATCAGTGTGCGTCCTGTTGCCGCGGGTGAGCGCCAGGACTGTCTTGCTTTAAACCTGCGCTTGCTTGCCACGCCAGGAAGTGGAAAGGCCCAGTCAGCAAATCTGTTTGTGGCGAGCTTTGGCAAATATAATAACTTAGAGCGGCACCCAGTACGTTGACCCACTCAACACATTCAAAGGTAGCTGCAATGTGCACGTTTTTATGCATTTTCCAAGGATTGCTTTTCTTCATTTCTCGTAACTAACTAACCATGGATTTAACATTCTAAGAATCAATGCCAAAACCACCAGCATTGCTTTGACCAAACATTTGGACCAACCTCGGTTGATAGGTGCTTCTGTCATTCCTGCCTTACATCGCTTGCAAGTTGGGCGCTTAAAATTTCCAAAGAGAAAATCATAAACAATCATGCCGTTTTATGGGACCAGAAATTCTCGGTTTGGGATGGTGCAACACTTGATACCTGCATAAAAAAGCGATCGCCCGTTATTTTATTCAGGATCCTGATCAACCGTTGTGCTTACCTATAAGTTGCCATTTGGAGAACGATGAGGTAATGCGATCCGCCTGTTGGGATTTCGCAGTCTCCTGTTTTCCCAAGCCAACGGCCATCTGACTACTAGGACTACTATTTCGGATCGCTACCACGCTGAACCACAAACCGCCACATCAAGCCTGCTATGCTAACAATTGTTTGGCAAAAGCTTTTCCAAATTGTCACTTCAAGAATCATCGCTATATATCAATGTCTCCGTCATAAATGGAAGAACGGAAACTGACCCGATTCAGCGCTTAATCAATTGGGTATTTACATCGTTGGCTCATACCCATCCACCAAGATCGACCTCAACCAAAACGTTGACAAGTCTGGATACGAGTACCTATTCATTACATAACGCCTTTTACACACCAACATTTGACGTGAATATGTTATTGGTAATGGAGGAATGCTTCTTTCAATTGCCGGTCACCTTGAGAAAACCGGCAAGAACAGCATGTCTTCAGAAGCAGTTATTAAGAGCTAGCGCGATTGACCCTGGTCAAGTGAAACCATTTTTCGTTAAACTGGCCAAGTTCGTCAACATGCTAATCTTTGGTTAAGCCTGCGCACGCTTGACCTCGGCGCCGCTGAGCACGGAAGAATGCTATTATTTTATGGGGATTAGCAACTGTGTAGCCAATTGGATGATGTATACAGATTACACCGACGAAGCAAGTGTAAAACCGTTCGCTAAAACAAGCGATTCATTTTTACCTTCTGCGGCCGATACGCAGTCACCTTTGCTTTCCACTACGCATCCAGCTTTAAGGAAGTGAATTCATCCAGCTCATTATCAGAATCATGCTCCGCATCTTGCAACTGTCATTTCAAGGGGTGGCGATAATTATGATTACTGCAGATTTCAAGGATTCTCCGTACGTATTAGATTATCTAGCCAATCCTGATAACCTATAACTATGCCTATGTTGAATAGCGTGAAGAAAGCCGTCTAAAGTTTGGCAGTGAAACCCAGATCACGGACATTAATCAAAAGAGGTACCGGAAATCGAACGGATACACATACGCCATTTACACTAGAAGTACAGTTACTACGCCGAAAAATGACCCCACTGGCCATGGAGAAAGAATCAGTAAACACCATCAATAAGCTCGTGCACGGAGCTTATCAGGTCTACTGTAAATTGGGTAAAGTGAATGAGAGAATACTACCAGTGTACCCAGTATTTTGTCACGTTTGATAAAAGCCGTTTACCCGATTTTGATACTCAAGGACGATGCTGATTTTGTCGAACATCCAAATCGGGCAGCTGCGCCAGTCGTCGGTATCATTGACGTGCCTTGTTGAAATAAACAAACAGTGCATTTTATCTTCTCTGAAAGTTTCTAACATGATGGAGGCAAAATATATTGTGGACAGGCTGCTTATGGAGAAAGAAGCAAACGTCTCCTCACGCACATCCAACGAGAGCCTAACAGCACCAGAGATGAAATCGAAGCTGGAATACCACAAAGCCTTGATGGATACACAGATCAAAAACTGGAAAGGTAATATTAAACCTGCTATTTCCATTGACATAATTATCTGCAATTGCCAAGGTATCTGCGTACGTTTAATTTCGTGACCTTAATTCGATTTTAACGCAATAGATCAAAACTGATGATGCTGATGAAAAAAGCTAATATCAACTGGCTCTGAATAATGCAGTTGATTGTAACCCAAAGCAGGAACCAGCTGCAGTTGGGTAAATAACTCTTCTTCCAATCTAAGCGCCAGAAGGCGTCACATTCTAGTGCAAGACCTGCAATTACTTGATCCAGTTAAATTCCACGTTCCGTTTGACACCATATTTACAAGTCGAGTAACTGAAGAAGATCGCATTTGTGGTCCCCAAACCCAACGAAGAGTTCTCTAGGACATGGAGTTCCGCATCATTGTAAACCGGGAGACAGGTCAACTGTATAAACAGTTCATTCGTTCGCCGTGGATAAGAAGAACGTTCTAAATCAGATCTATCGCGATATGGACGATGATTAATGGCGACTACTTGCCAGTAGTGCCACTAACGACCAGTCTGTCTTCTAAATGACATCCTCCTGATGTCATTTGTGAATTTAGTTCGTTGCTGGTATAGTTTAATAGAATTTCCTTCATAGCCCGATACGGGTAAAATATAGCACAGTCGCTAATCAAACGGTCAGCAACCGAAACTTAAACAGACTGAAAAAGAGAATGCAGAAGGTTATTCACGGGAGCACACTTGTCGGTGGCCTTCAGGCAAATCCATTCTGACAGATCCGCCAGATCGTACCGTGGAATCCGCTTAACTACTCAGCATTTCTTTAATACCCGCTTTTTCAGTATTTGACGGCGTCGCTTTGTACGGCCAGTTCCAGTTTGATTCTCCGTGAACAGTTGTTCAATTTTATTTGCCACAGATTTTGCCGCTTCCTGCACTATTGTACCGGCTGCTTCTTTTAAATGGGGAGTCGCTGCTTCTAGTGCTGCACTAGCCTGCGGAGCTGCCGAGCGTACTATGGGTGCAACAAATCACGGTAATTTTGAAAAAAATTGACTTTAAAGCACTTTCAAAACCACTACTGTTTCGGTATGATCCTCGATATCGGACAAATCCGTTGCCCAGTTGTTTTGTGCTAAACATGTCATCGTCAAACCCTCTTCGGGGGTGAACATCTTGAAGCCCATTCTAAAATCTTCGCGGGCGGAAATGAAGTTTAACCATGGATTTACCTAGGGAGAAACGCGCATTTTCTCCCAGATTGGTCGCGATTGATATCTCGACAACGTCAAAAATTTGTTTCCTTAGCGGAACGTAGTGGAGAATCTCAAAACAATCGGTTATTACTTGAAAAGCAGAATCTTCTCTAATAGGAAATGTTCGTAAAATTTGCGTGTACGCATCGCCGACCAGTGAAAAGTCCACAATGTCTGCGTATACAGAAAGAGATCGATTTCCAATACGAACGTTAACCCCATCGTCCCCTACGTGGACGCTCCAGAAACTTGCCATGAGCGTTCGATATAGACTGATTTTCTCACTACTGGCCTCTTACAACTTTGCAACAGAAGCGTCCCAGGGTACTGCCACATTATTCACATGCGCCGTTTACTCAGCTGGCTATAAGGTCTGGGCGGAGGAAGCCGGCTTTCGTGTGAAACCGGATTTCTCGGTGACACATAAACCCTCTGAGTTAGACTTAGTTAGTTAAACTGACTTAGACGACGAAAACTGGTGCTTGCTCCATCGGCGTATGCGATTTTTATACAGGTCTAACTCTATCGGTTTTCTTGCATGGTCGGTTTGGGGTACTAGTTCGACGCTGAGTTGCTACTCTAGAATGCGTGTTTAGCAGTCTCTGAGCCGTGCCGTCTTACTTTCGCACCCAACCGGCTGCAGTGTCAGTGTATCCGCTAAAACCGTCCGGACGGGAACCTGTCCGTCGGACACTTTTCCCTCGCAACCGCTAAAACCGTCCGGAGGGTTTACAGTCAACAAACCGGCGCTGTCTCACAATATGCTTATGCAAATTCCACTATATTTTCAGAGAGCGAGCACCCTTACGCTTTGATTATTGTAAGCCAACTTGCAGTTTGAATATGGGCGAGGTTGCGTAGAAATTTCGTTTTGCCCGTTGCAGAAAAACGTGCTTTCGGTTTTAGGAAACGTGTGACAAATTTCCGTAACCTATCCATCGCTATGACGTTTGTTTGGATTGACTGGGTCCACTGTTTTCGCAATGATGCATTTGATTCGGTCAGGGAATCCATGAACCATATTCCGGATCTGTATTCGGTACTTGTTGCTGAGACTGAGACAATAGGAACTGCTGCACTGTTATGTCTAACGGTGATTCTGGACCTGAAGGGAAGCAGCTCACCGTGTTCAACGAAATGAGAACGTTATCTCGCCGTTATACCTGGGACGTTTGGGAAGAGTCCAGATTTGGAAGACAAAATTTATTAGTTTTTTAAACCCACCCGCAGGCACTGTTTACTCTGAGAAAGTTGAGACGTAAAGATTCAAAATCTCGGGGAGCTCCTTACTAACTGATCGTAAGTGCGCCGCTCACCGCGTATCTTCGCTGGTGACGAAAGATCGGCAGCGGTGTGAAGCCGTTGTAACAACCACTGAATCTCAAAAAGGTCGCCACACTGCAAAGTCGCTTTGTGTTGCAGCACTTAAGACGAGCGATCCATTGTTAACCTTCCGGCTTTACCCTGATTTCTACTTGCCTGTTCCGATGAAGCAGACGCTCGGCATCTATTACGCGGGCTGCAATTGTCGCCATTTTAAGGCGCTCCTGTTACACCAGCCAGGCGTCTGGCCAGGGGCGTCGCTCTTCACTAATTTGATGGTTTTTAACACATGTGACAGACACACTTGTGAGCTAGCAGTCTGCCTTTGAAACTTAAGGGCGCTTTTTCAAATATTCGCCCGGAATTTTCCGTATGCAGATTCCTGGTTCGTTTCTAATAAAACCTTTTATCCTTCGTAATTGATTTGATAAGATTTACCACACACAGAATTGCAATCTGATGCGTGAACGGAATAATCTTTCCCTGTTTACTACTTATCGTTGTTAAACTATCATAGACTCCCACAATAGATCAGGCACATAAACCCTATGGGTTGTTAGCGAACTATCAGATTTTACAATTTTGCAATACACTACGTCGTTGTTTGGCTTTCGACTGAGCGGTGTATTCGTAGTCATGACGGCTTACGACCAAGCGGTTCCTATAAAGGCCGACAAACGGAACTGCTTGATCATTTTCAGTTTCAGATTTTCGGGTTACACGAACATTCGGTTTTTTCGGGCGATAGACCAGAAGGCACGCGAATATTTGCAGTATAGTCGAGAGGAGTTCATGTACCATGCCCGATAAATCCTGGAAGCCATAATGCTTGGGCATTACCGATATTAATGGGTATCGAATTTTACTACACGGCCCTTCTTTCAATGACCAATCGCTGGACGAACCCAGAGCTCTTCCAGATGAAACTGGAAATACTAGCGCTCTGTAAAAAGAGAAGGTCGGTGTCTCTATGTCGGTGCAGAGAAGAACGCCGAAGAGGTAATCTGCAAAAACCGCAGCTGCCACATTTTAAGAAATGATTGAAGGCGGCGCTCGGCCACTCTCGGTCATCATATTTTTCCGGCATACAAAAGCTGCCATTCAGAGGCACGAGTTCGAATGAACACCTGATACGAAGCACCTTCTATTACCGAAGGTCCGCTTGGTAACTGTAACGCGTTGTTAATTTTCTGTGTTCGAAGCGGTGACGTCCCTTCGAACCAGGACAGACGTCACTAAAGTTAGCGCTGTTTACAACATGCAGGCAACAAAAGATCTATTTTTCTGCTCAATACTTTGTAGAAACTATGAAAACGGAATTCTTGTGTGTGTACTAATTTTTGGTCGGTGTGTATGAATCTTCTTTTGTGTATGATACGTTCGAACCGTCGAGGGTGCTGCTTCTCGTGACTTCATCCGTGTGAGCGCTGTACACGCGTCACAAATTTTGTTACAGTTGAAGTTATTTGGACTACGTAATGCAACTTATTCTTGCAAGATGTACTGTTCAATACCAACGATTGTGGAGGTCGCTTTGATTAGAATATGAAAGGAAAGAATGACATCAGAAGACCTATGGAACATTCAGTAACGAGAGCACTTCGACCGATGCTGTCCGCAATTAAAATATGTTAACTACGGGTTACACGACCCCATTGCGATTTCGCCACCCGGATGGAATATTACCCCAATCACTTCCATCTACCCCATTGCGCTCCCACGCTACTACCTACATCCACTACCACGTCGGATCCCTTCAATGGCTTCGCCATTTTCTTTAACTAGGCAATCGCACTCCACTGCGTTTGCGATGAAGACCGAAGCGAACGGAGACATACCGGTCTGAGCGAGAGAGAGAGCGAGAGACAGAGACAGAGAGAGAGAGACAGACAGAGTGAGAGAGAGAATCTTTTGTTCTCAAAAATGTGCTCTTATTTTGCTCATATCTCGCTCATTTTTAGAGATATGCATACCAAAAACTAATCAGCTCATCTACAGGTCGGTATCTAGTCTCTGTTCAAATTTGAAGAAAATCGGATGAAAACTGACCGCGCTATCGCGGTACGCAAAAAGGGTTGGCAACAAACATTTTTCCATTAATAATAATAATAATATTCTTCCGAAGCAGACAACCCGTTTACACCCGTTTACACCATTACTCTTGAACATGAAGGACCTCCGCTTCGCTTCGGTCGATAATAAAGCATTTATTAAACATATCCGCTTCGCGACTGGAAGAATCCAACCAGATTCACAGAATCTTTAAACAGAAATCTTAAAACAGTTTTTTATTTATCCATGCACCGGCTGCACGTTACAGACAGAGACAAAGTAATGAAAAAGGAATCTGACAGTCCACACGTCAAAGCTGCACAGCCACTCCACAGTGAAATCTTTCGCTTCCATGCCTTCAAATTCGCTCCAGAAATCATGATGTAATGTCTCGGCCACATCCCCCCTAAAACAATAACATCAGTTTGAGAACTTAAATAAAAATAAGTGGAAATAAAAAACAAGTGGAAACGTATGTCGACAAAAAAAACCCAATTAGATAAATTCAAAACAGAAACCAAACAAAAAATCAGCAGAAAACACCCAGAACTATTTCAATTAATATGAACGAAAAGACTTAAATTTATATAAGAAATTCTTTTTCTTCATAGAGACGTGAAAGTTTATGTTCCAAAAACTTCAAAAAAAATTCACATAATTCACTAAGAAATAATTCACTAAGAAATTAGAAAGAAATGCGAAACAATTACTGACTGTATGTACACATCAAAATCAAGAAATCCCGAAATATTAGCAATTAAAGAAACCCAAGAAAAACCTGATCGAAACGTGCTGGTGACTCAATACAAGTACTCCTACAGCGACAAACAACTCACTCCAGCAGTTCATTGCTGAGCTTCTCCGCCAGCGCCACATTGCGTAACGACTCCAGAACCACCTGCTCTGCGGCTTTACTCAACGGTCCACCACACTCCGCAACATACCGGGCCCAGAAGTAATCTTCCGTCCCGCCGAAGAACTGCGCATCATCGGTCGTGTCAAACCGCTGATAAACTCCCGGAATCTCCATACAGAAGGGTCCGCTCAGTTTCAAGGGGGCCACCAAGGTCACGTGTCGCAGCCAGATCTCCCGGACCATTTCCGGGCAGCAGAGGATCCCTCGGTATAAGGCGGCGGGGGGCAGTGTCAGGTTGACGAATATAAGGCGGGGCAGCACCATCGGGTGGCCGTCGATCTGTCTGTACAAACGCCATCGAATTTCAAAGGGAATACTTATTATCTTATTAAGTTATTATTTTATTTATTCGAAAGATGAATCACTAGCGTTTTTCTGCTGTATACGTTTTTATTTGTATTTGTCATCGTCTACATTTATGCCAAATTAAATTATTTCTGAAACAGCGTACATATTGATGTTCCAGTTAACGATGCCCCAATCGCATAATTAACAGCAATAATCCATAACTTTAATGAAATGGTCGCAACCAGCCATATGATTTTCAGTAGATCCAAGCAATTCATCTGGTAACGAATTTTATTAATTGCTTTTATTTTCAGTTAGTTAATTTATAGTAATTTTTTCTCGTCAACTTATCCAGTAATTTATCGCGTAATTTTTACAACGATGTAATTCTGTTCAACGTAGGTTTACAGCTATATTCTCCAGGAATGAATATAAATAATTTTACATTTAACTGGTACGGAAACTTACATCTCATGCAAACGCATCCGCAGTGGAATCGTCAAATACAGATATCGGGACTGCGGCCACAGATCCGACACCGGAAGAGACTGGGAGAAAACGACGCTTCTCGTCTCCCGTCCAACACACAGTGCAAAAGCCGTTTGCGGACTCTCGTCATAAGGTTGACCGAATTTTTCACGGGGTGCCAGGCGTCCTTCGGATCCAATTTCAAAGTGAACATGACGACGACACTCGCCGTGGGGAGCGGTAATTATCTCATTCCACACCGAGCACACCCTGGAAAAACATTTCTTTTTTGCTGAGTATTAGGATATGCCAAAACCTTTTCTCCTGCGGAAATTATACTAGATTTTAAAAAAAATAAAAAAAATTATAAATGAAAATTATAAATAAGAATAAAAATTATAACAATAAAATTATCCGTATTTCTGACTTCTACAGATATGTTATTCTTAGCAACCTTGTTTAATGTTATGTAGCAGTTTCAGAAGTTCAAAACGTTTTGTCCCCCTCATCATTTCGTTACATTTTATCACAACATTATTTTATTACTTTCCATTTTTGTATTTAATTTTTATTCTGTTTTTCCTCATTTTTTAATTTTTTCTCATCCAACAATATTTTTCCCACTTTTCTTATCGAAGATACAGTAATGCAACACCAAATTTTCTAAATTTCGTCAGCTTTCGGAAGCGTCGATTTTTGTGCTAATAAAATATTTGTCGAGAGTATAACTGGAGCTTCTTTTTACGAAGCCTTTTCGCAGAAGTTGAAAGACACTGTAAAAACCCAAGCATGAATAAATTATAAAATTTACACAAAAATATTACAATCAGCGAAATTCTGCACTGCCAGACTGTTTCAGCAATTAGTTAAATACCATCAGTCTATCACAAAAAAATTAAAGCAGACAATAAACCGTGTTGCGAATGCGCGCATTTACCTGCGAATGCGCTGTTGCGACACAGCATCCAGCTTCGACAGGACGGTTTCCAGCAGTTCACGGGGTAGAGAAGAGAGGTCTTCGTCAAAACCCATTTTTCTACATGTTCAAAAACAGCCACATTAGAAGAACCACTGCATGGGGATTCTGCTCGGATCTATCCCGCACAACTTACCACAAGTTCCACAATTCTCCCAGTAATGGCAAAGACCTGTTGCCGAAGCACGTCTTTTACTCTTACGAGAAACTAGAAAAACAGAGTGAAAACACGGAAATTCAGTGTGCTCTGCAGGCTCGAATTTCTCAGTTGGACTTGGGCTTCCAAATGGACCGTTATCACTGTCCTGAAAACCGGAGGAGTGAGATTTTCGTATAAACATACAATCAATCCGATTTGCTTGTTGTAAATGTTCTAAACCAAATAATTTGGTCCAAATTACCAAAACAACCAAACTTCGCTTTTCACTTTCAAGTTTCGTTGCGTTTTGCAGCTGCACCCGGCGGTGACGAAGCACACTGCCCGTGGGCGGACGCCCACATAGACAGGCCGTAAACCTGCCTGTTTAGAATCATGCTCGACCTCAAAGCTCGCTTTTTCTGGACATTCCTGTATAACTTTATTTTTTGATACCTTGACATGTGTGAAAAAGCACAGAATGAGCAGAAGAATTTTTTTACTAAATTCCGGAGAGGGCTCGTATCACTGGAAGATTTTTACCCATCTAACAGCTCTAACGTTTCTTCCCTAATTGGCTTAATTGACCGAAGCCGCTCGCTGGTCAGTAGCAGAACAGCCGCATTGCTTAGTTAAGAACCACTGCATTGTTTGCTCGATAGAGTAAACAAATAACGCACAAATTTTCGAAATTATTAAAGCTGTTCGGCATTTCAAGGATTCCTAGCGGCATACCTTATATAGCGCGTTCCTAGTGGCATACATAATAAGGTTATTTACAGAAAAGTATATAATTAAATCAGAAAATACACCCAAAGAAAATCACAAATGAAAATACACCATGATGACCGTTCAATTGTTTTGCACTGGTACCGGCGGCGGTTACGATTCAACAGCGTTTCAGCAATTAAAGGAGCAGTACTTGTACAGAAAAAATTGTACTTCAGTCGGGTGTATGTAACGCACAGCGTAGAATGTGTTTATTATTGTGTATGTTTGATTATTACAATAATTATGTTCGCTATAATTATATAACGTTAAAACATTTACACCATAACTTATCAGACACTACACATCACAGTATCATTGAGGTAATGATAAAGAAATCTTTGGGTCCACAAATCTAATCCACGAAACCAATTTCGGTCATAGTCTTTGCAATCCCTTCTTCCAAACTCGAGATCGCGCTGAAAAGTCGTCTGCAACGACTTGAATACATCGGTCCTAGATAAACAGAACTGCATGCGCACCATGTATGGTAAACCATTTTCGACAAAAACGGACAGGTTTTTTACTGGATTCTAAAGGTCACATTTATTGTAAATGCGTAATTTTAAACCGCCTAATTCTTCGTGTAGAGAATGCGTTTACAGATGGGCAGTACATGACCGTTCATAAACTGCACACAGATCTAACGTTAACCTTACTTTAGCATCGCGTCTTTAAGGATGCGATGAACACTGGGCTGGCTCAACCAGTCCACAACCAGCTGTTCTTCCCGTGAATTCAACAGTCCAGCCAAGCCCGACGCGAACTTAGCCCACTTGATTCCGCCATCGTGCCATGAGCAGCTATGACTTATCAGGTAAGCAACTTCTTCAGACATGACGCACCGCTTGTTGACTCGCGTGATTTTCATAACACACGTTTGGGTCGGCGTGATGGACACTTCAGCCATTAACGTAACGTTCCGCAGAATAACTTCCGGTACTGTGATGTCATATCCTACGGAGTCAGTAACATATCCCAGTCCCGGTACAGTCAGTGCAAGGTTTGCAAAGATTACACGCTGCTTTGCAACAGCACGACCATGCCTAGCAGTATACAGAAAAGCATTTTGTACTGGTGA
The DNA here is from genome assembly GCA_034698045.1 of Paramacrobiotus richtersi. Taxonomy (NCBI): domain Eukaryota; kingdom Metazoa; phylum Tardigrada; class Eutardigrada; order Parachela; family Macrobiotidae; genus Paramacrobiotus; species Paramacrobiotus richtersi. The sequence goes on from JAQGAU010000105.1 coordinate 30,568, forward strand.
TTTTCAAAAATAAGTTTGCTGCGATACACTCCGGTCATAAATACTCGAAAACGAGGGATATTACTGACATTTCAGCCAAACGCCACGCTACGTTTCTTGTTCTTACATGTTACTTTGTACAGACTAACTGGAAATCAGAAGTCTACCATGCAGAAAGCGTTACGAGGAATAATTTATAATAGAAGCAAAATTCAATTATACTGTACAGTAGAATTTAGCACTTGTTAATCCAGATGCCACAGTACCTTAGCGCTTGTGTGTCTTCTGGAGCAGCGAACAGTGAACGGAACAACAAGGAGCGATTCACGCAAGGTATGTAGCGGTCATCCGTTGGGTGGGAAAAGATGAGCTCTGTAGTCTCCGGTCGTACACATGCCGTAAAAATGCGGTCGATGGCGTCAGTAACAGGGCTAATGTCGTAACGGCTGGGTTTGCTTCCCCTCTTCGGTCCAAAAAAGCCGTCCCTGGAATGAGGATTTCTTTGCATTGGTATTATGTACGTGCACGGATTCAGTTCGAAGCGAACCGAGTGGCGTAGACTGAGAGGAGGGCAGGAAATCAGGTGATTCCATACCGCACAAACCCTGGAAAAACATGGCTTCATCGTTCGAACGGCATTCAGTAAAGATCATTCAGATATACCAGTACCTGCGTACACGCTGCTGAGACACAACATCCAGCTCCAGAAAAATATCTACCCACAAGTGCCAAGGAAGGTGCTTGATATCAACGTCCTCAATTGCGCGATCCACCCGGTGAAAAGATGTTTCCTGAAACCGAAACAACTTTGAACCTGGTAAACAGTAATAAGTACGGAAAAGTCAGTACAAATAAAATCAGAACACACTTACCTCTACCTTCTGAGAAACGGTGATACAGCCTCCCATCTGGCAACATAACGAACTACCAGAAAATTTAATATTATTATCGGCATATGAGCCACTGCACTATGATTTGAAAATTGCAGATATCGTGCCATGCAAATAGTACTGCTTGTAGATTGTGCCACAGCGCACGTTTTATCTAATAAAAAGTTACTATTAACAACATTCAATAATCTTCTGACATCCCACGACAACATGCCAACATCCACTTCCGGCAGTTGATCGCGATGTTTAGCCGTCCGGCAGTCACGTTCGCACCAACGAAAACTGCGGTCGGATGACGGTCGATAAATCGATCACGGTCCGATGTGTACTCGATCAGCTGTGCACATGTTTTGTTACGTATCCGTCTCGTCCTCACTGCCGATACGAGGCAAAACTGAGGAAGATTCCCATTTATCATTGCCTTCTCAGCTTTTATTGTAGTACGGCCGAAACGCATAACCATTGATAATTATTTTCTCATTTTGTACATGAAATATCATATGTACACGCGGATTTTCCCGCCCAAAAAACTGTAATTCAAGGCACTTCGAAACAGACACTTGAGCTTCGGGAGCAGAAAATTCAGCTAGAACCTTGAAATCTTGAACCAACTGTCACCGGTTGCACGTTACAGACAGACACAAAATAATGGAAAAGGAATCTCACAGTCCACACGCCAAATTTACGCAGCCACTCCACAGTGAAATCTTTTGTATCCATGTGTTCAAATTCGCCCCAAAAATGACTGTGGAGATGCTCGGCCACATTCCCACTACAACGAAAAAAAAATTTACCAATCAAAGCCATGTAAACAGATGCAAGGGACGAACAGCCATAATTCTTTCGAACCACACGAACGTAAGGATATGAATATGCTGAATTTTAGTTAAAACAACCTCCGCTAGAACTTAGAAGGCCTGAGCGCTTATGCGTCAAAAGAAATAGATGAACGACGATGTTCAAAAAGATCTATTACCTTAGCGAAAAACTCGCATTAAAAAACAATATAATTCGAGAAAAAATTAAAAAAAGCAATACGTACAAAGATATTTATGTATTCACCTAGCACATTAAATTGAAAATCTCGAAAAACAGACTACACTAGCAACAAAACTATGGAAAAAACAGATCATCGAAACATCTTGGTTGAACTCACTACCAGTCCCGCAGCTCCTCGGTGAGCTTCTCCGCCAGCGCCCCATTTCGTAACGATTCCACTACCAGCTGCTCCTCTACAGCACTCAACGGTCCACCACATCCGGCGACATACTGGGCCCAGGTGTAATCTTCCCGTCCCACGAAGAGCGGCACATCCTTGGCCGTGTTGTACCGCTGATTAACACCCGGAATTTCCATACAGAACGGCCCAGTACTCAGCTCCAGGGGGGCCACCAAGGTCACGTTTCGTAGCCAGACCTCCCGGACCCTGTCCGGGCAGCAGAGGACAACCCGGGCTAGTGCGGAGGGGGGCAGTGTTAGGTTGGCCAATACAAAACGGCGCAGCACTATCGGGTGGCCTTGGTTCTGTCTGCAAAAGCAAACCCATCGATGATCGAATGCCACGCAATAATTGATACGGTAACCATTAGGAAAATGAATCCTATTGCATGTAATACATACTACAACAGAACTAGGTATTATACTTAGAATATTATTACAAAAATTCTCTAAACAAACAGTCCCCAAATTTACTGTGCTCTTCGACTCTCCGAAGATGTACACCGGCATCAACTGCTCACGATACAGGCCTTGCACCCTCCATGGGATGGAGCCTCACTCAGGAGCACTTACGCAAGCAAGCCACACCGGTAACGACCTTCTTCACGCCACAGTTCCTGTCACCGTTACCAGCAACAGGATTCGGCGCTGGGTTGTTCCCCTTTCACCCGCAGTTACTATGGGAATCCCCGTTGGTTTCATATCCATGATGTATGATTATGAACAATTATTGGCCACTTGACTAGTACGGTATCACTTACATATCCTCCAGGCGCATAAACAGCGCAACGAAGGGATGCAGCTGGACTCCGGCCCTACACCCCACACCGGATGCCGCTGAAAGAAGACCACGTCCCTTGTCTCCTGTCCCACGCACAGCGCAAATGCCGTTTCCGGATTGCGGTCAATGGGTGTGCCGATTTTTGCACTGAGTGCCATGCGCCTTCCGGAACTCAGTTCCATGTACACCTGACGACGGCAGTCACCGTAGGGATCTGTAATCAGCTCATTCCACACCGGACAAACCCTGAAGCAAACCGTTTTTCCTCACAGTATATCATTGTACGTCAACAACTGTACGCTAAAAATGTCTCCTCTTGCGAACTTATTTACATTTTTAATTAATACTAGTAAGTTAGTTTTGCACATTAATAAGTAATTATATTAAATAATGCTGCTGCTGTCGCGCGTATAAGTAAGTAAGCGGTCATAGCAGTTTCACTACCCAACACTAATTTAAAATTATTTTTAAATATTTTATTTCGTACAGTCAAAGGTTTTAACTCTCGACCGTTCTGCAAGCTCCGATTTTTTATTCCATTAGAAAATGTATGTTTCTGAACTTTTTTCGATATTTTTGCAAAAAAATATACACAGAAATTATATAACGGAAGATACATTATTCCTAACCTGCGAATGCGCTGCTGCGACAGAGCATCGAGGTGTGAAAGGGTTGCTTCCAGCAGTTCACGAGGTAGATCAGGCAGCCACATTTCCTCGTCCACATCCATTTCCTGAATAATAATATTCAATCGAATATTCAAACGCAGTTAACAGGAGAAATTTCTGCACGGGAATTCACTCACAATTACAATTCGAACATCACTTACGGTTACTTACTTTAGGTTCTCCAATGCTCCAAGAACTAGACACCAGAAGCGAGTACAATGGTGCCAGAAGCTAGTATGTAAATAAACAACAGGGTTACAGGAGAAATTATTTTGCTGTTCGGATTTCTGACTTGTCAGTTGGAATTCGGCAATCATCCAAAAAGAGCGTTAAAATTACTATAATGGAGACTAGAAGGCAAGATTTCGTACGAACAACCGAAGAAAAAAAATCATTCATTTCGTCATATCAACAGGCTCAAAAACGAAAAGATGCTCCATGCAATGCATGCATAAACCAAAACTCAACAATGTTTTGGTTTTTCCACGGTGGTGTCACGAAGTACATTACAGTTTCTGGATTTTGCCGCGCGCGTTGTACCAGCTCCCCGGTGGGGGCGACCTAGTAACACTGCTTTACACGCCTAAGTCTGCTTGTCTCGTGGTGCCACGCCACAGTACTGTACAGTAAACGCCGTCCGGCAGTCACGTTCGCAGCAAGGCAAACTGCGATCGCATAACCGCCGACAAATCGACTGAACGGATCGGTTTACTCGATCAGCTGTGCACATGTGATCGTATCCGTCTCGTCATCCCTGTCGCCACAAAGGAATGAGGGAGAGACCTAGGAAATATTTTTCACCCAGCTTTTATTTCAGCAAGGCCGAAACTCTTAATCACACACCAACACATAATTTTGCAATTTGTGCATGAACTATCACACGCGGATTTTCCCGCCAAAAACAAGGCACTTAAGTTTCGAGACTAGAAATATCCAGAGAGATTATACAAACAGAAATGTTGAACCAACTCTCATCGTTGCACCGGCTGCACATTACAGACAGATATAAAGTAATGAAAGAGAAATCTGACAGTCCACACGTCAAATCTGCGCAGCCACTCTACAGTGAAATCTTTTGCATCCATGCTTTCAAATTCGCCCCGGAAATGACTGTGGAGTGTCTCAGCCACATTCCCACTGCAACGAAAACGATAATTACTGACAGTGAGTACTGACGTCATTTCAAACAAGAAATGAAAAAGTTATACATATGGAAATGAAAAGATCTGACGACAATAAAATACCAATCAAAACTACACAAACAGAGTATACACTACACACAAAGTAAAACTACGAGACACAAACAGCCAAAATTATTTCGTACAACATGAACGCAAGGATAAAAATTTACAGACTTTTTGGTAAGAAATGTGCGTCAGAAGGCCATGAGCGCTTATACCTCAACACAAATATGCGAGCGATCATGTTCAGAAAACTCTATTACGATAGCGAAAAACTCTCCTACAAATTACAATTCAAAAAAAAAATAAAAACACGAAATATGCAGAAAGATAGTTGTTCAATATGTTCGCACAATCACATAGCACACCAAATCTCCAAAAAAAGACTACAATACCAACAGAACTAATAACGTTGTTACGGTACGTGAAAACAATATCATTGAAACAACTTTGATTGAACTCACTCCCGCAGCTCCTCTTTCAGTTTCTCCACCAACACCCGATTGCGCAACGACTCCAGCACCAGCAGCTCTTCGGCTGTCCTCAACGGTCCACCACATCCGGCGACATACTTGGCCCAGGTGTAATCTTCCCGTCCGCCAAACGGCTCCACATCCTTGGTCGTGTTGTACCGCTGATTAACTCCCGGGATTACCATACAGAACAGTCCGGTACTCAGTTCCAGGGGGGCCACCAAGGTCACGTTTCGTAGCCAGACCTCGCGGACCCTTTCCGGACAGCAGAGGATCATCCGGGATAGAGCGGAGGGGGGCAGGGTGAGGTTGGCGAAGATAAGACGACGCAGCACTAAAGGATGGCCAGCGCTATGTCTGCATAAAAAACCCAATAATTTGTCTAATAACTAATATAAAATAGTATACAACTGTAATAATAATAAATAATTTCTAATATAAAACAAAATATAGATAAATAAAATACTATTAATATAACATAATATGAACTAATATAATATACAAGTATACTAGTTTTTAATATTAATACAATAATTAGATAATTATAACGGCCATGCGGAAAATGAATTCCATTCAAACGTAACACAAATTACACTGAAAAAAATATAACAATTGTTAAGATTCTTGCAAAAAATTTGTTAAACAAGCAGTCCCCAATTTTACGGGCTTTTTCATATAACTCATGTGCAAATGTGGATAATTATTGAAAATTGACCAGTACGGTAACTTACATATCCTCTAGACGCATAAACAGCGCAAGCGTGGGATACAGATACCGGCAACTGGACCGCGTCCACACACCCGGCACCGGACGCGGCTGGAAGAACACCACGTCCCGTGTCTCGCGGCCCACGCACAGCGCAAAAGCCGTTTGCGGATGGTGGTCAAGGGGCGTGGGGTTTGTCTCACGGAGTGACATGTGTCCCCCGGAACGCAGTTCAATGCTCACCTGATGACGGCAGTCGCCATATGGATCGGTAATCAGCTCATCCCACACCGGACAGACCCTGGAACAACAATATTTCCTTTATTTAAATTATTTATTTTAACGCCTACATACATTGTGTGCCAGAGCTTCTTGTCTTGCGAATTTGTTTCGAAACTGTTTTTAAGTATTTTAATGCAATCAAAGTTTTGTAACTCCCGTCAGTTCTGGAAACTTCGGTAAAAATTTATTTTTCTGAAATTTTTTAACATAATAAAAATGATATTCAAAATATTAAAATAATTAACATCTCCAATCAAAATATTTAGTAATTAACCAGCAGAGTACATACCATCACGACAAACTTTAAAAACTGATCAGCGTTGTTACAATACAATGAAAACTAAGGATGGGCGTTTGCTTGACGGGTTTTACCTGCGAATGCGCTGCTGCGACACAGCATCCAGCTGCGAAAGGACTGCTTCCAGCAGTTCACGAGGTAGATCAGAGAGGAAAATGTCTTCGTCCACTTCCATTTCCTGACTAAATTTATTCAAATTTAGTCTGAGTATTGCTACTTACAGTTAGAACTATTCCACATAACTTACCGCAAGCTCTAGAAAGTTCTCAGAATCCTAGTAATGGCAACAGATGTCCGATCAGGATTCAGAAATACAACAAAGTTTGTAGCAACCAGTGTAAACAAGACAGCTGATTTTACTTTGCAGGCTTTCCTTCTCTAACTTCGCAGGTGTCGGCACAATTATCCACAAAGAGCGTTAAATCATGGTAATCACCATCCTGGAAGATGCAATGTGAGATTTTCGTACGAACAAACGATAAATTATTAAAATTTGACGAGTATTCAACAAGAGCGAAAGGTTTGCTTTTGGTTTGTCAACCGTGGTGAAACGAAGCACATTCCGATTCGCGGGATTTTCCGGCTGTACTCACATGATTGTTCTTCCAGCTCCCATAGGGGGTGCCCTAATATCACAGCCTCAATCACCGTAAATCTGTAGCGTCTCGTGGCGCCACAAGAAGAAGTGAATCAAAGATTTCCCGTTTTCGTACCGGAAACCAGAAAACTGTGACACGCGGCATTTCAAGGATTTCTTAGTTTTCTTATCCGCATTACGCGAACTTTCCTCAGTGGCTTAACTATATTTTTTACGGTGCAAACTTTATAATTCTCATTCTTATCGAATAAATTAATAATGTTCATTGGTGCGACAATCAACACACGGATTTTACCGCCAAAAAATAAATGTACAAGCTTCGCAACTAGTCACTAGAATAACAAAAACAGACTCCAAATCAAAAATCTTTGAAACTACGATCATGGTTGCATTGGCTGCACATTACAGACAGACACAAAATAATGAAAAAGAAATCTCAGCGTCCACACGTCAAATTTGCGCAGCCACTCCAGACTGAAATCTTTCGCCTCCATGCTTTCAAATTCACCCCAAAAATGATTGTAAAATGTCTCGGCCACATCCCCACTAAAAAAAATAAGACTACAGTACAAGATAAGTACTAAAGTTATTTTTAACGAAACTAACGCAGAAAATATTACCATAAAAAAACCAAACAGTTACAATTATTCTGACCAACATGAACGTAAAGATATAAATTCCGGAATTTTAAAATAACAAGGTGCGCAAAAAGTCCGTCTTCCGCTTCAGAATAAATCCAAGAAGGCTCATTTTAAAAGTAAACTCTACTGCAACAAATTCACTAACGATGCATAAAAAAATAAAAAAAAATTTACAAAAATTAAAAATAAATTAAATTACAAATTATTATTAAGAAACGGTGCGCGCGAAAATGAAGTACAGACAGCTATAAACAGACTAAAAGTGAAAGAACAAGGAACTCACTCCTGCAGCTCCTCACTAAGCTTCTCCGCCAGCGTCTCATTGCGCAACGACTCCAGCACCACCTGTTCTTCGACCGCACTCAACGGTCCACCACATTCCGCTACATACTTGGCCCAGGTGTAATCATCCAGCGTTCCCCGCCCACCGAAGGGCTCCACATCCCTGGTCGTATTATACCGCTGATTCACTCCTAGAATCTCCATACAGAACGGTCCATTCAGCTCTAGAGTGGCGATCAAGGTCACATTCCGCAACCAGACCTCTTTGACCATGTCCGGGCAGCAGAACACCGTCCGGGAGATGGCGACGGAGGGTAGTGTCAGGTTGGCGAATATCAGGCGCCGGAGTATCATCGGATGACCGTCGTTCTTTCTGAAACCAACATCGATGTCACGGAATGGTTTACTAACTATTTTCGCAGAAGATGAACCACTTCAATCGCCATTTTATATTAATTTTTATGACTGCCGAAGATTTTCTTATGCTATTTAATTATCGCTGTTCCTTTATGCTCACGAAATTACACAGCTTACGTCTGTAAATCTAAAACATCGTTATGGAAAAGTAAATAAATGAAAAATGATAAAATAATCTAAAATAAAAAATAAAAAAACAATTCACAATTTATTACGGTAACACAGGACACTGACATCTGTTGTACACGGTTGCGCAGTGCAATCATAAGGTGGAGATATCCGGAGAACGACCAACACGCGAGCGGTTGAGGCTGGAAGAAAACGACATCCTTTGTTTCTTTGCCCACGCACAGTGAAAAAACCCTTCCCGGACTAATGTAATAGGGCGGACCGATGACTTCACCGGGTTCAATTTGTCCTAAGGGATTCAGTTCAAACTGCACCTGACGACGGCAGTCGCCGTAGGGATCGGTGATCAGCTCATCCCACAGCGGACAAACCCTGCGAATCAATTAGATTTATACTATATTTTCTTAATTTTGAGCGATTCAGACTGTTTATAGGCGCTCATTATTTTGTCATAATTCTTTTATATATTTTCATGATTTATTATTTTATTACAACATAATTATGCCTCACAATCTGTCGACATATTATTTTATTACAAAAAAAATGAAATCTTTATAAATGCCCCAAATTTTGAAAAATTTGTCCTTTTGCCTCACTAGGCTGCCAAAGTATTTAGCAGTGAAATACCATCCCTGAAACCTGGCCAATTTACTGCAGATATCACTGAAGTTTGACGGGTTTTACCTGCGAATGCGCTGCTGCGATGGAGCATCGAGCTCCGAAAGGATTATCCCCAGCAGCTCACGAGGTAGATCAGAGAGGCAAATGTCTTCATCCACATCCATTTCCTACATGTTCAAAGCTATGGTAAAAAAACTGTAACATGAGTATTCTAGATAACAACCTCAGATTCCATAATTCTCCTAAGAGGGGCGTCGTATCCCAAACCAGAAAACAGCGGGAGAACACAGGAAAAGCACTCTGCAGCTCTTGTTTCTCAGGTGGAATTCGACACCAGTCATTCAACAGGAGCGTTTTCCGATTACGATTATGGTTAGCAGTGATAAAGCTTTTCCGACTTTAATTTAAAGTCTTGTAAATAAAAGTCATATTTTTACTAAAGATTAAAGTTACAGATGAAAGGTTTGTTGTGGTTTCACTGGGTTGTACAGATACGCGGTGGTGACGAAGCATGTTGGAGGTGTCTGGGATTTTGCCGCTGCTCTCAAGCGACCATTCTTTCACGGCAACACCCGTAGGGGGCGCCCTAATAGCACTGCCCCAGACCCCAAATAACTATGGGCCGTCTCATGGCGCCACTGTACAGGATCGTGCATGTACATTTGTAATGACGCAAGAAAATTTGAAAAAACGAAAAAAAACGGTTCCTCTTTTCGTACTTGTACGGGAAATTTTAGAATTTAGAAAGCTTCGATGAATGTTTGCCATTTTCAAGAATTTGTTAGGATTATCCGTTTGCCGACCCTTTCTCGGTGATGACGAGTTTTCCGTCGAGGACACGCAGCGAACTTGTGACTTGTCGTTTGAGCGATTTGCAGATCTGGTAAAAAAACTGTTGCTGATTTTGGATTTATCACTTATCGCAGCGATATCCTGTGAATGAGCAGCCGGGGACTTTTTCTCCAAAATCCTAAATGTCCGTACAATGATGTCCAGTCGTAGTCCGTGGCGTTTGTTCCATCAGCTGGATTTCTC
>JAQGAU010000106.1:0-40658 GCA_034698045.1 Paramacrobiotus richtersi
GGATCCATTGATAGCGTTTGAAATGCGTCTGGTGGGGTGGAGGAGATGATTCGGAAGAAGTATTGCCGGTCGTTTGGAAACATTTGGTCCTAAAAGCAGCGAACGTAGGTAGAGACAGTTGCTGTAATTTTCCTCAAGTGCTTTACAAACGTATTCAAACATGGTATAATTCGTATTCGTAATCGGCTGCAAAATAACACCGATACTGATTACTGTACCTTGTAAAGTGTGAACCTCGAAGCATCAACCATTGTCGCAACAAGTTAACAATACTTCTGGGTGTTTTTGCTACGTAAGACGTGGTACGTCACTACCGTACGTGTAAGACGTGTATACGGGCAGGCCGTATGATGTCACGCGCACATGGTCATTCCCAGGCTGCAAAGTTTTCTGTCCAGACCGTACGCAGCGTATATATGTCGATGATTATGGTCTTCATCAACAGAGTGCTCAGACTTTCGATTTCTTAACGGGGTTTCGGTATTGCAGGTCTCTCATCAAAAATCTTCAGAAGATTTCCAGATAATTACAATAAGGTGTTTAGTGTTTTTGTTATTGTCAATAAACTGAAGTACAGGTAGGTCTGTCGCGATCGCGGAGTACAAGTTCGTAATGCTTGACGGCAGCTCGAACTGGCGTTGTTTGATCGGAGTTCTTGCTCGTACGCGTTATCTGACTAGTTCCTAACAAGCTTTAATTTCTTCCAATCAGAATGGATCAAGACAAGGCTGCTCGCGACTTCCACGCACGACAACTAAATCCCTGCGATTCTGCGTTCAAAGCAGTTGTGGATCATCGCGCGAAGCAATTGAATCCCAACAACGCTTTATTTCGCGGCGAAAAGCCTGAGGGAGGACCGCAGAAAGGCGAGCGGAACAATGCAGGGGAAGATAAGGCTCCGGCTAAGGAGCATGGTCCGAAAGGCGGACATGGTGGGCATGGCGGAAAAGGCTCCGGAAAAGCCGGGAAATGAGACCGCGAACCAAGAAGTCTTTAGAACGCACGTTTGTACGTACATAGTTCTTCTTAATTTGCATTGAGGTACGCGAGTTTGCTTGTCGTGAAAAAGTGTTTCATGTTGCGGACATCTATAATTTTTCTTACGTTGTAACAGCAAAATGCGTGGTGTGGCCATTTGTCCGTGTCATTCAATAAAATTTACACTTACCAGCAGTCTGATAACAACAGTTCCTTGGCTCGTGTCCTCTTGCACAGCTTGTGTCACCATTGATGGGCACCGAATAGGACACACCGGGATTTCGATGCGCGCGGTTGTACTGGCCGATAGCCCTGATCGGGTCCGCGCGTTTACTTGCAGCTGATAATATCGGACAGCATCAGACTGGGTTGTATTTCCGATGTAGCGGATCTCTCCAGAAACCGGGTCAATTCCAAAAATCCTATAAAAACCAGTTCATGGATCAACGATTCAACACGCGTAAAAGCCTTCTCCTTAATTCATTACTATATTCACAATCCTCAAAACAAAGGGAAGTTTCAGAGTAACAGACAAGATGACCCACAGGACCCACACTTGTAGACCAAACGATTTGTTGTATAATGTGGCTAACCTGGACTCTGGACCAGCGATCGAGTAGGCTAAACCGTTCGTTCCAGAATACGCTGGAGTACCGGACGATACTGCCTGAAAATATTTCAATACGTTTAGTGACATAAACCGAGACAGCCGAAAAAAGGGGCATTTTTGTTTGTACCGTAACTCGTCCAATCACTGGGCTGTTAGGATAGCATGACTGGATGAAATAATACGGCGTCCCGACAAACTCGGGAAGATCCGGTCGGCGGGTCAGCACGACATTGACAGTAACGTTACAGTACTGTAAAGCAGTGTATACAACATCTGAATCTCGCACATTAATATGCTTAACAAACAGTTTACTAGTGAGAAATGTCAAATATATGCACTGGCGCAGTAAAACACTGCGTTTCGATGGGAGAATATGTTTAAATATACACTCGATTTATTTCGAAAGATTTTTCAACAGTTTAATGCAGAAAGAAACTCATCCTGGAATTCTTCCTAAAATTTACGCCATGCACAGAAGACGAAGTGATGGATTTCAATTTACGGAGTGAGATATTGTGGAAATCGTAGTGAAGTGGCAGTTAAATCTTTCGCGCACAATCTCACTCTATGTGTACAATTACTAGTTATACGACTGCCTCTTGAACCAACAAAATGAAATCATTTTTCCACTTGTTCTAGCATACATCGATACATCAATACAATTAACATAATACAATATAATGAAACAAATATTAACTTTTATAAAAAATTACCAAGTTGAATTTACATAAACGGTCATAATGTTATAAGCCTGCCGGTAGATATTACCTGACCAGTCTGTTCTGTGATCACCACCAGAAAATTCGAATGAGGCATGTTAGAAGCAGCTCCGAAGGGAACTGGTTCAGCTAGACTCACCAAGCCGCTAAAATACAATATTTTGTGATGGAAAAAAACCACAATGATTTCCAAAATATATCGATTCTAAGGAAACCATACCTCGTACTGTTGACAAAAAGAGGCAGCATTAACGGAGACGCCACGCGATACAGGAACACTTTCGTAAGATCACTGAAGCCCGATATCTGTAATAAACATCAGGACAGGAAAAAACGTCAGAATCAGCCACAAGATAATTCTGGCAACATGTCAGAAATAAAGCAAAAACATGTTGTACGCTAACAGTGCGTTTTTTTATTAAGTGCGTTTTTTTAATATACGGAAACTTGAAATCGCTAAATTAAATTTCACGAAAATAAATTCCACGATAAGCTGCGAATGCAATTAATTTAATATCATCATATATATTAATGTATAAAAATAATATACTGTATACCGGAAGGATGCGGCCAACAACAGTCCCAACCGGTGCATCTTCTGGAATCTGTACCGTGACCATTTGCGGACAAACCAATGGAATGCACGCTGCAGTGATGTAGGCCGGTACTTGGGAGCGCATTCCCGTAGCGGTGTCCGTTACGCCCACATTCAGCAGAAAGGATGTCTTCTGCGTCGGCGCGGTCAGTAGTGCACGCGAACGGATTTCTCCCTTTTCGCGCCCGATTACAAATGCCCTGCAGATTCCGCATTTCGATTTGAAATTCTTAAATCTCCGTTTACCACAGGAGACTTCCAAGATCGTTACCGGTGTTTGTAAAAATTAATCACGACAAAAAAAAGTTAATAAAATAAAAAAAATTAATTATATTGTATTTCCATAAAAAATGATTAAAAAAGATAACATAGGCGGAATTCAAATTAAAAACTGGATGGAAATTATATTCCACATACGTTGCATCCGGTCCCGACAAATCATACGCCAGTTCTCGCGTCAGCGAAACGGCTTGGACGACTCCGACCAACGTTCCCTCACCGAGGCAGCTGACGGAGAATCGATATGTACTGTTGGCGAATGCGGGTGGGGTAAAGGTCAGGAAGATGTTAACGTACACATCGCAGTAGTGGTTCGTCATCGAATCGGATGTTCTAACCGTCATTCGAATACTTTTCGGTAAAACTCCTGTTAACCGATCCCGAACGGCCAGTAATGACGTCTGGAGCGTCAATACTCCCCTGAAAAACACCGAGTCTTACGAACAGTACTTTTCCCAAGAAACGTTTCCTTTTGTAGCTTTTTGTGAAGAATTGCGCTAACCATTCACATTCGTACAATACCTCATATCTCCCATTTGTAATTTATTCTTTGAACCTGTATTTTTTTAAATTGATGATATGTTTTTATAATTTTTGCATATTTTTTTTAATTTCATTGTTTTACACCGGATGATATCTCTGCTATTCGTATCATACGTACGAGCGAGATTCGACGTCTATGACATTTCCCGCCGTGGAATGCAGTACACGGAAATCCAGATTTGCACCACGGACATAATTACTGACGGATCCAAACGGAACACCGGCGACTTGACTGTCGGCAATAGTGAAGTTGACCGGCGCCTGCATGCACGACGGAGGTGTCGACTGGACCGGAAAGCGGATGGTGATCAGGCATGTCAACCCGGTGGCGAGATCGGTGGCTCGGACGCGGATCTCGGCGGGTATACGGGTCGATAAGGACTGTCCTAGTACAATCTCACCGCTGCAAACGAGACAACCATGCTTTACTCACCAATGTATCGCTGATTTACGAAGCTGTTTCCTACGAATCTCTTTTAGTCTTATGTTTACCTTTTTTTACATGACCATTTATATACCATTTTTTAAAAAAAATAGGATTAAAAAATGAAACAAAATTTATTTAAAAAAATATAGAAAAAAAAATAAGAAAAAAACTCGTATTTGAACGTAAAGAATGCAGCTCGTGACCCGTGTTGGCTGTTAAGGAAATATGTCGAACAAACTGTTTGCTAAGCGAAGTAACCACATACTGGACACATCCAAGCAAGCGTTGCAGTACTCATCTTTTCTATAACTAAAGCGAATTTCAAACACTAAACCAAAAACAGGTATACAAAACGCAAAAATGAAAAATACTATATAGGGGAAATAGAAACAAGTATATCAAAAGCATAGCACATCCCGCACAACAGTAGCAACTTACGATTGCGTGTTAATAACAAATATCTCCCTCATGACCCTCTCCTCTTGATCCCCACCGACGATGGCATACACCAGTCCATGGTTGTTCGGGGCTGCGGCCTGTGCTGTTGCGACCCGCGTTCCCGGCGGGACGAACTGGCTGAGCGTGACCCCGGACACCGGGCGGGCGGGACACTGCGGCGGGAGGTAGGGAATCTGGGCGGGAACTGATCCGGCCGACTGGGGACAGAGGACGCGGATGGTGACCGGCACGTTGGCTGATGCGGCGCCATTCAGGACGGAGGCCTCGGCCGTCACACTGTACACGTCCGGGAGGGGCGGTAAGGGCGCCAGGACGAAGAGGTCACCGGTCCGTGGATCCACACGAAATCCAGCACTAGGGAAAAAATGAAAATAATCAAAAATAACGAACACATAATAAATAAAACGATCACGAAAATAGCAAAATGAAAAGATTACTATTAAGATTATGACAATAATTATAAGTATAGCAGAACAGCAGGAAGAAACGTGTAAGCAAACAAAGCGTAGAAGTAGGAAGCAATACTGCCAATATACCGTTTTCTGGTATTTCGGTCTCAACGCAGCTTTATACAAGCGCAAAACTGGCTATAGGGCTCACACTCAACGTTCAGGCAGACAGCCGATCTTCCCGGAAACGGTCATTTTTACTACTGTCCGGCCTTACTGTGCAGTTTTTCGAATATTGCTTTCAACTTATAAAAGTTTGAGTAAGTAATCATTCAGAATGGTATTTTACTCCAAAACAGCCGGCCACAACGATCAAATTCGACACAAAGACTCCGTACTTACGGATTATTCCGCAAGCTGAATGTAGGAAATCCAGTATTTCCGGTAAACTACAACATTAGAAATGAATCCTTTTTAAGATAGTGGTAGCCGGAACAATATCGTACCTGGACAGCTAGACGCCCAAGTGACGCATTACCCAGACCACACTGCGCCATAAAAACATAAGCCTGCTGCGTGAAGACAATGGGCGGTCCTAGGGGCGGCGCCGGGACCGGGATACTTTGCGCGTAGTACTGATTGTCGGATGCCTGTAGTACTCGCAGGAGGAACTGTCCAGAACACGCCTAAGTAATTCGACTGTTATTCAATTTAAGACAGACAGCGACTTGTTGACATAATTCCGTCAAGAAGAAAGGCATACCATGTTGAAGGGATCCGTTGCGATCCAGTTGACCTCCGTATCACCCACCTCAGGTGACCTGGCGGATGTTGTGTGGACCGCTCCGCTGCAAAAAAAGTCCAGTCGAAGTGTCGATATTATGAGATTAACCCTAGTTTCACGGATGGGGTCCCTTTAACCCTATCAATTCTTTGAAAATTTGCAAAAAATAGTGTGTCAACAGTGCAAGACCAAGAATCCCATGTTTGACCATAAGAAATTCCGCTCTTTCTGTTTTCTCTAATATGCGAACTTCCTTGACCACCGGTTCGTGAGTTAGCCGTTTGGGTAAGCCTTTGGGTAAACCGAGCTTAACTTTCTGCGCACGATATGTATGATGGAAAAAATGTTTCGAAATTTCTGCTTCTGATTGTATTAGGTTAAAGTGCGGTACCTCATCTCATCGAACTTTTCTCTAGTACCTCATCTCATCGATGCTGAGAAATGGCGTCCGTTCCGCTGACAGCAACTGATACGTCACCGGCATTCCATTCCGATTCCCGATGGACACATCCGCCACCAAACTCCCTGGAACGGCATTCGAATACAATACGACCGTCGGTACTGATGGCCGATCGGTGTCGCACTGTGAAAACGGAGGTGGAACGTGCAGCGGAGGTGCGGGGTACGCAGGAACATGGGCATCGTTGGGGCAGGCCACGTGGATGGTCAGCATGGCGCTGCTGCGTAGAGAATTGTAGCCGGCGTCTTTGGCGATCACGACGATGGTGTACACCCGGGGTTGCAGGGGGGCCGCGGTGGTTAGCTCACCCGACGTGGAATCAATGTAAAACATTCTACCAATGAAATGTTATCAGGCAAAAAAGTATTCAGACGAAAATTGTGTTCTATTACGTTTAAAGGGCCGAATGGCAGTTCACAAACGCGGACGCAAACGCCACTGTACTACGTTTCGTCGATACATTGTGGATGCTAGCAATTGTGAGGCTGCTGTACTATCGCACAGCTATAGTTATATTATGGTACTATTAGCTATTTATTTGCAACGTTATAGCATAGTACAACTGAAGTTCAAGAGATGCCCTATCTCTTCAGTCGTGCTATGGTTATAGGTACACAAACCTGTAGACACTTTCGCAGAATGGTCACTTTACAGTGACCACAATCAGCTGTAAGTAGAAATCCGAAATATTTATGATATTTTTAATTTTTTTATTATAATTGCGTAACTTACCGTACTTGAAACTATAACTTTACCATAATATATTGATGCCGATATTGCAGTATGTCCACTTTCTGATAACTTACAAAATGTATACTAATGTTTACAACTCGAACCATATGAAATATACGAGTAGGCCTAAAATCCCCGCTTTAATTAATTCATTAAAAATTTAAAAAAATTAATTCATTATAAAATACCGTTTCTTTCGCAAGGATTTTTTTATAATTCTGTCACGCTTACCCAGCGTTAAACTGATCGGGTTCCAGGTAGTAATAAACTTCCCCGTTTCTGCCCAGGTCATAATCGGTGGCATGAACCGTTCCCACGTAGAAATTGGCCTCACCACAGGGAGCTTCGAAGGATAAAGCGTGGTCGCGGATAACAGGGGCGTTGTCATTCGTATCGGCAACACGAATAATCACCGCTGAGGTGCTCGCCTAAAATACGCATATTTGACAGTTTCAAATTGTTGTGTTTTTTAAAATAATATTTCTTACATGCTCGGCATCGTCAAATGCTCGAACTGTCAGGTTATACCCGTCGATCTGCTCGCGATCCAGTGGTGATCCGATTGTTATGAAACCGCTACAAAAACAAAATATTTTGTTTTTTAAATGTATTTTAATAAATGTATTTTATCAAACAAATCATCTTCAGTTATTGAAAATCATCATTATTTTGATATAAGACTTTCATTTTCCAAACATATTATAATTATGAAACTATTTGAAACAATTTACATAATAATTCACATAATTAAATGCCAATGTGGTTGCTTACCTGGCTGGATCGATTCGGAAATGGCCCATTTCGTTGCCTTGGACGATCTGATACGTTAACGGCCCATAGCTATCTATCGCCTGTGATAAAATAAAAATACTTCACTTGATCATCGTACACGTACTTATAATGTTTAATATTGCAGATATCTACTAAACTTTCATTTACACGGGAAAGGTCAGGAATTTTAGTGATATCACAGACACAAACATCTAGCTCCTGCTAAAAAGGCACGCGAACTGAACTTATCCAAAACACTTTATCCAGAGCAAATGCCGGGAAAAAAGCATTTGCAAGAAATAATAAAATATGTTTCTACGTACTACAATTATTCTTATAACGAACTTATAATCAGATGCCAGTACACATAACTACCACATCGCCTGCTTTTTAATTCGATCAGAAAAAAGCTGCAAAAACAAATTAAACAATAATATTAATAATGTTGACTCCGGTCAAATTTTAATTAAAAAAGGTAATAATAATTATTATTTCTGATGTACTTCTATGCAAATGTCTGCAAAATAACCCTTATCCATTTTCTTGGAATTTATGTTTTTTATCCCATGTTTAACTTATTGATCTTTTTTACAATTATATATTTCTTTAGAAATAATACGCGTAATGTTTCCTAATTTGCTTATCATGATTCTTACCCGGACAGAAATGACATGACTGCCAACCGGCTCATCCTCCCGTACGTACGCAAAATACGGGGTTATCATAGGGAAAAAGGGCCCATCAACCGGCAACGGAGGATACCCGTACCTCACCGTTTTGCGGAATTTTGCTGTAACAGTCGAGATACTTCTGTTCGTCGCCAGACGGCTTTGTTTCGGAACAGGAATACTGGAATTGGTCCCTTCCGGTGCCGCTGTTGAATTTCGGATATTTGGTCTTCCAAACATCAAGTTCACCGGCTGAACGGATTTCGACGGGATTTCATCGGTGGATTGGGTGGACTGGACGTTCTGGATGAGGTTCTGGGATAAATAGGGATCGGCATCGTGGAGAACGATCGTTTTCTCCAGGAGGATATTATCAGAAAGCAAGCCGTTTTTATCTAATAAATTTAGGAATATATCAGCGCAATACATAGAGAATGACTATTCAAAAATATGGAGTAAGACTGGGGAAAAGAATTTTCAGAAAATGCAAAGCAAATGAGTCACATTCCATCGGTCAGTTGATTGATTGTTCGGTAATTTTTTAACACCTTGCCGATCTTAATTAATCACTCCATTGAGCCAGCTCCAAAAAAATTGTTCTACGATACAGGTAACCTGAAGTGACTGAACCAACACAATCGGCTGTGAGGTACGGAAAATCGTCTTCTAAATATGCCACTATTCTACGATGCGATGCTATAATTTTATTGTGACGCGCGCGCCGTATGCTGCGGTATATATGCATGCAGGATACTATCCTGAGGATAGCCTAATAAGTAAGTAATTTAATAATTTAGTTTAGTAATTTAATTTAATAATTTAGTAATTTAATTTAATTTTTAAGTAATTTAATCCATTGAATTGATCACATTTTGTTAAGGTATAGAATAATATAACCGAAGCAAAACAAGTTATGAAATAACGTTTAACACCAAAACAGATCCACTTCAAAAATGTTCAGGCCCTGAAAAATAAGTTATCAAAGTATTAGCTTATCTAATTTCACTAATTAAAAAAACTTACGCCAAAAATTAATTAAGGCTTGAAACAGCTTGCCAAAACGGTTAGAAAGATACATCGATGCTCCCGCTGCTGATTTACGCACCGGAAGTAATATCCGTCATATTCAACGATGCGTCACTGGTCGTGGTCAAATTCCATGATAACACTTCTGCGCAGTTAACGCTCCTGATTACGACAAATGTTAAAGAACAGATCCCAATCACTAACGATGGCGGTATCATTTTACGGACTGCCCATAAAATTTGTCATCGTCAGATCAAAGTTATAGCCTTCCAAACAAATCTGATCGCGAGTACGAAGTAATTTTTCTTCCACAAATTACACAAAAACGTAAAAATTTCCAGCCGATGTCCGAGCTTCACTTGCGATTGTGTAACTCAGAAATGATTCAAGCAACAAGTTCAGCTAATGACCGATGCCCACCTGAAAAGCGTATTGTGAGCGGCCAAGGCGTCAAGATCAGCGTCAGGCCGTTCAGTCCAAGCGAAATTCAGACATCCTTCCGGTCTATTGTGACCTACAATGGAACACATCGTCAGACCGACCTGTGACTGTGGTCCACCTATGTTTTACTGTTAACGACACCAGCTTTATTCCCGGTTTAACAATGACTAAGTAATCCGCTTATTGTGGCTAAATCAATAAACAGGTAACATTTATTTGAACAATTTACAAGTGCGTAATAATGCATTTGGGGATTAATGATGCTCCACACAGCAGCGGCACGAAGTACACGCGAAAATACTGCCCTGCCCCAAATAACTAGCAGTTACTTCACGATCCCCCCTACTAAAAATGCTCGTTGCGTTACGCGTGATGATCGTTTTTTTTGCGTTGGTGAGAATTTTTTCGGTTATAATTTGTCGATTGATTTACTCTTACAAATTTGTTTAAACACTCTTACAATTTACTCTTATAATTTGTTAATATGTTCGTTATTACTATTTAGACTAATTCGAAAACGCACACATTTTCCAACATGTTACCAATAATTTTTCAGAAATTCTAGCAGAATCTTGTTCGTCACTATTTCTGTTCGTAGAAAACCAACCGGAAGTGTATCCACATCGAAACTTTATTGTTTTCGGCGCTTCACAACGGGCTACAATAGTAACTGTAACAAACCATAATAATCACACATTTGAAAACGAAAAAAAGGCCAGAATATGATACATTTTCATGCTGATCTCATCCTCAATACAGACAAGCATCAAAAGAAATAAAATGCAATTCGTACAAAAATAATACCAGATCTCAATCTGCAGTGTATAACGGAAGCGTCAAACCGTGTGCTCAACGAAAAACCTCATTGGCGAACCTTTCTCCTTTCAAACCAAATCCCGATCCGGCTCACACCACTCCGTCTCCCGTCGCACCCGCTCCTCCTCCTGGGGCGTAAAGTCATTCTCAATGCCAAACTCCTGCCGGATCTGCTCCACCGTCTTCCCCTTCAGCCAGCCCGCAATCGTCTTGGCACAGCATTCCACCAGTCCCCGGATGTTCATAAAGTTGGCGGCCATGATCAGCTCGTAAATCTGCCCGCGACGCATCTCGGCCAAGAATTTCACATCCCATTCATTGACATCATCCAGTTTGCGCAGGATCGTCGACTCCTCGTCTTCCGGGAGTTCGGGTTGGTCCTTGTAGTGGTTGAGGTATTCGACGACTTTCTCCAGTGTGGCACCTTTGACTTGAGCAATGGGGATGGATTCGTCACCTTCTAGGATGGGTTTATGAGTGCCTTCCTCGTTCGGCCATTGACCCAGGTTGGCCAGCATCTGCTGGATGAGTTTGGAATGCTTGACGGCGTTGAGCTCCACTTCGCATAGGACGTCGTCCTGGCTTTCGAGGGTTACTTTCTGATCCATGGTTTGAGGAAGTGGGTGAATTTAAAGAGTAAAATCGTGAAAATAGAAGGTCGCAAAAATAAGGTCAACGCAAAGACTCGTTCTGACAAAGAAGAGCTGGTGGAATAAAACTGATAAAGCAAGTCTGGTCGGCTTTGTGATTTACTGGCCTGCAGGTTTTGGTTGCAGCCAGAAGCCATGAACAGAGTCAACAGACGCTAGCAGGCGCTATAAAGGCGGGGCGAAAGAACGCGAATTTAACCGTCATTTGTCGATTTTGCATGACTAATCCAAGAGGAGGTAAGCCCAAGAGAATTTGTATAATTTGTTTGGGTTACAACAAAAATAAAAAATTAATAATAAAATGTATATGATTACGTAAAAAGTATTCGTAGACTGACCTGCTGCTGCATGGTGTTTCTTGTGACGAACTTGTCTGTGGGATGACTGAAACAGAATGATGTCATCATTGTCTCCGGAAGTTGCGTCATAAATTCAAATGTCCCTTATAAATAATTTGTTATGTCTCTGTCGTACTGCGCAGTGCACACACAAAAAATCTGTTTTCATGCGCTTTTACTGTTCCATCTGCTTGCATTTTGATAATTTTTTTCGCACAAAAAAATTTAATAATTATGTATATGCGCAAACACCATAATAAATAGTCACTACTGGGCGCCATGAAACTGAACACACTAAAATTGCTTGTGAGGTTGATTGCCGTGGTTGTTTTTGCTTTCGCTAACAGAAAAGGTCATGCACTCGGCCAATGCGCGAGGAATGCCGATTTTGTCATTTGGGCAATGGCCATTTATTGGCCCTCGTCACAAAAATCAGAATAGAAATATTTCTATCGGAACAGCTTTTTACAAATTAAACAAAACCCTATTCGTCATAATTCTTGTCCAGAGAACACCACGAGGAGATGTATTAAACAAAACCCTATTCGTCATGATTCTTGTCCAGAGAACACCACGAGGAGATGTATCAACATCGAGACTTTATTTTTTTGGCACTCAGAAAATGTGCTGAAATCATAATAATTGTGACAAAGCATGGTAAAATAATTGAAGCCCCCCAAAAGCAAAATAAAGTGTCAAATATAATACGCTTCCATTTGGAGCTTGTCCGCGACACAGCCAAGTAAAAGTGTTAAATGTAAATAAAATTGTATCGTATAAAAATAATACCAGATCTGCGCTGTATTCAGGGAATGACAATGTCAATAAGCTGTGTGCCAAAAATCACATGAAAAACCTCTTTTCCTCAGATCAAATCCCGATCCGGCTCACACCACTCATTCTCCCGTCGAAGTCGCTCGTCCTCCTCGGGCGTGAAGTCATTGACAATACCAAAATCCTGCCGGATCTGCTCCACCGTCTTCCCCTTCATCCAGCCCGCAATCGTCTTGGCACAGCACTCCACAATTCCGCGAATGCCCATGAAATTGCCCGCCAACATGATGTCATACACCTCTCCCCGACGCATAGGGGCCAATAATTTCTGATCCCATTCATCGATATCATCCAGTTTGCGTAGGATCATGGACTCCTCGTCCTCGGGCAGCTCGGGTTGATCCTTGTAGTGGTCGAGGTATTCGACGACTTTTTCCAGTGTGGTACTTTTGACTTTATCCAGGGGGATGGATTCGTCGCCGGCCTGGATGAGTGTGTGGGTGCCTTCCTCGTTCGGCCATTGACCCAGATTGGTCAGCAAATTCTTGACCAGTTTTGAGTGCTTGACGGCGTTGAGTTCCACCTCACACAGGACGCCGTCCTGGCTTTCGAGGGTTACCTTCTGATCCATTGGGGAAGTGGAGGAGGTTTGGGAGAAAAATCGCTAGTGAAAGGACGAAAGGTCGCAAAAAATAAGGCCAGCGTAGATAGAGTCCCAAAGTCACATGCCGACTGATGCAGTACAAGTATGCACAAAAACGAAATGAAGCAAACTCTAATTCAGATTCTCTGTGCTTGCAGGCTGCCAAAAGTCCGTCACAGGCGGAAATAAAAGGAGGGGCGGGCGCAGGAAGGCGCAATCGTGATTGGCCGAGTTCGGAATGACTCACCACAGATAACTTCAAAATCATCAAAAACGAAAAATCGCACGAAATATTTCAAAGCATGCTTTGAAAAATTTATTTTAACTGGAGTGGATCGTTGTCCCTTTTCATGAACATGTTATATGTATCGTCGGGTTCAGTTTTGGCATTTCCGTTTTCCAGCTGACAGTCTAAAAGTTACGACGTCCCAAAAAATCTTCAGTTCGGATCGTTTAATTAATAATTAATTATTTGTTTTTTTTTTGCTTTTACCTAATTATTATTATTATTATGATCGTGGATTTCAGTGTAGGATGTTTGAGCCTCCTGTTTTATAAATGATAAATCGAAGCGTCTTCCTTGTTTCCGGATCTATTTCAGGGCGAAATTGCGGACTGGGCAGATTGCCACAGCAACTTCCCTGCCTTTTCCTGCTATTTGGTTCTTCCGCAGTCTTTCGCTTCTGTACATCTCAAATGGCTCGAGAAGAAGCACGGCCTTCGAGCGACGAATCGCCTGGACGAAGTGTACATACGGACCACATTAAAGCAGTAGAAATGGTTCCGATCAGCGTGATTCATCGACCCATTCCTTCAGTTTTAAACGTAAGTCGCGATCTTCGTTCCGATAACGGGATGGATGCCTTTTTGGTAGTTTTCTGATTTTTCCCGGCAGTTTTATGTTTAAAGTAATCTGGAAATCTGAATTATTGTGAATTTGCAAACTTATCTGGGGGAATCTGATTATCCGAATAATTACGAATTTGAAAATGTCGAATTCAACTGTCTTCGGATTCAAACTTTCAATGAATTTCTGAAGTTTGAAATCAGTGCAGTTTGAAGTATCAAGTATGTAATGCGTTTGCAATAATCCGAATTGTTAATGAATTGAATATAGAGTCTTCCAGAGCAAAAGCAGATCTGCAAAGACAGCGAAATCGAATGTTTCCAGAATCAGTCCAGAATCCAGATTCCCAAATAACGCCGTGAAAAAAAACAAAAATTAACGTTCTCTCGAAGTAACCACAACAGCCCGTTCAGAAATCAACAGACATGAAAATATCTCCTTTTTAATTGTTTTTATTGAAAGTGTGGTTTATTTTGTTTTCATACCTGTTTATAATTATGGTTTACGTAACTCTAATCAACAAAGGTAGTTTCATAAAATAAATCATTTTTTATAAAAATAATTAAGAAACAACTTTTTGTGTACTTCTCCTTGTGATTTTCATGCTATTATGTTCTGGTCACATTTGAAGTCAGTTCGATATTTGGAAATTATTAAGATGAACTCTTCCTTTTTTTGCAGGAATCCAAAGTCCACAGTTTAATGGACACCATTTCATCCCTTCAGACTTCCGGTTCGGACTTGGTGTCCACCGTTCCGGCCATCGATGTCCTGTGGATCAAGGGCCGTGAAGGGGGGAATTATTTTTACTCGTTTGGCGGCTGTCACCGCTTCGAAGCCTACAAACGCCTGGGAACGGAGAGGATCCCGTGTAAACTAATCAAATCCACCGTTAGTGATTTGCGGACTTATTTGGGATCATCCACACCGGATCTTAAATAGCCTGTATTTTTTGAAGATTTATTATTGGTTTGAATGTCTTTCACGGATTCGTTCGGATTTGCAATCTGTTTGTGTTGGATTTTAGGAATTGTGTGAAAAATGTTTTATTATCATTTTATCTTTCTCTTTAATGAGCTTCCATTTGCAGAACTTTTCTTGTAATAATATGCAAGCGATTGTTGATTTTTATATCATTGAATTTTGTTAAAGAGTTTACAGGTGAACAAGAGTGTGCCATTCTTGAACGTGCTCTTTTTCTTTCTGCATGCATTCTTGCCAGTGCTCCAGTTCCTTGCCACGCGCAAACATTAGGCCACCGAGGATAACACGTCCAACTGTTCGTTTTTCTGTAATATATTAAAAAAAGATTCATTTATCTCACGCCGTGCTAACTAGCAATCATTCAAAAACGTAAAGAAATGCTGGAAAAACGGTATATTTCTATGAAAATATTCCGTAACATTCTTTTCCTCCTTAGGGTTAATGATTATTAACAACTTTTCCATTGAGTTGATATTTTGCTTATAGTATTATATCGTATATTATCATAAACCACATTAATCTTGCTGTAGTTTACACTTAACATGCAGTTTTACAAAGTTTACATATACTTATGTTATAAAGTTAATATACAGTATAACATTTGTCAAACGAAATGGTTTATATTAATTATTATATATAATTATTTCTATAATTATTATTTATTTATATTATTTTTATGATTTATTTATATTATTTTTATTATTTATTTAGATTATTTGTTTATGTTATTTTTATTATTTATATTTTACTGTTTATGTAATTATTATTGTTTCCAGAAATGTTGTCACAGATACGCTGCGATTAACTGAGAAAATTACCGGTACGTTTTTGGCATGCTGCAGTTAAGAAAATGTCTATCAGAAGAATGTTTTTGAATCACCAAAACTGACCTTTGGTAAGCTTATACCGAGTTTCAGCCAGTATGACCAGACTGACGGCTTCGCACATTCTCGAAGGTAGCTTGAACTGGAACGACTCGCAAAAACTGGTCGGTCCATCGTCCTCCGTTCTGCACTGTACGGGCTGTGTTTTGAAACGTTTGAGCAGGCGGCTTTGATGCATTAAAGACACTTTCACATAGGCTTCTGCAAATTCAACGGAATTATCTTCCAGTTCTTCTCATGTATGAACCTTAAGCAAAGTATTATAAACAATTTAATATCTACAGGATTCATGAATTTTTCCGAAAACGAATAGACACGTGAGTTCAACCAATGCGAACCGTTTAAGCATGCTATCAGAACGTATAACATTTTTACCTGTTCCGTTGGCTTTTTCTTTCGTCTGCAAATATTTCCCTTCCAGAATATTCACCTAAAGAATTGCAAGTAAAAATCTTGTCATCGTTTCACTTTGCAGTATGTACATGACGCGTGATAATAGGCAGCCAAAATTAAATAAGTAATATAAGTCGTGTAGACTTTATTATTCCATCCAAAAATATACTGAAACCATAATTGCATCATAATACCATATTATTGGTCATCACCAAATCCCAGACAATAACCATTTACAGCCATTACTCTACGATTCACCCATAGCATACACAGCACATATGTAAGTATATATCGTGTGCAGTACCATACGAAAGAAAACACTTCAAGGTACTGTAATTCGCTACCGCAACGGCTGCTTGAATTTTAAATTTTACCGTCAATCGTTGGATATCGTCATTGTAGCATAAAGACACCAAGAGCTCCCCCCGGACCGCGTTATTTTCCACCTGAAAAAAGCAACAATTTATTCTGAAACGTACTTTTCGGTTGCTTATCACAGGTGGCAATGCAACAATATCGTCCGGAAAATAAAAAGTTTACGTATTACATAAAGAGACATTATTTACTTACATGTACAAACACATAATTAGAATTTTCCTTGTTTGTATTACATTTTTTAAGTTTATAATCGCAAAGTCCGAGGTTGCACAGTCTTTCATACATATAATATATTATATAAATCCTTTGATATAAAATTCCAATTACATAAAAAAATGTAAAACACTAAACTTGACAGTTGAAACTTACTAAAAATTATGAAAGAATATAAACAGAATATAAATAATTACACTATAAAATAGTACATCAGAAATTTCTTGTGCATCATAAGATTTTGGTTTTTATGAGACCCTAACGAATAAGTGTACACATCGTGTAAAATCGTACCTCTGTTGCTTCTTTATGGAGATCTTTCCACATAACAGGGAAATGTTCCAGTGTAACATTGAAATCCGTTAAAGAATGGAATGCGTGTCCAATAAGTACGTGTTTCTTGCGACGATCAATATCATAGACGCTAAAACGCAGTATTCGTTCGTTGACCGTTTTGGCGGAAATGGGAAAGACGAAGGATTCCTCGAAACGTGGATCACAAGTCTTCCGCTTGACCTTAGTCTGCAGTGTACGCCGTTCATCCGGAAGAAGGGATAGCCTGTTCAACACGGACTTAAAATGTTGCAACAAGAAGAAACTTACTAGAAAGCAGTTTTTTCATCCAGAGGAAACTGTTTGCAATAATGTATATATATTTATAATAAAATATGTAATAAAATATATGAACACGTATGAACGTTCCGCAACTAGCTAGATAATCATTAATAGTTATGTATACAAGTAACTGAAAATTTTAGAAATACGTGTCAAGGTTTGTTTGTGCCCTTTTGTAAAGCGAAAGCTTAAGGTTACGTACTTCATTGGAGTTTCTTATTACAAGTCTTTCGGAGTTTTTTTTATTTTTCTAATTAATTTGTTATATTTTAGGGATTTATTATAACCTAAATTCGAGTCTATTGTTGCATTATTCTCATAAAATGTTGACGATAAACCGCTTTTTTATTGTCATGTACAAAATGCCTTAGGTTTGAAAATTGATGCGATTTAGTTTAACATGAAAATATTACCATCAGCTTAATTTAGGTTTTCCTTAAATATTAGTAAGTCAAATTAACCTATAAAACACTGATTAAATTGAATATTCATCGCACATCCAGTTTCCTACTTGGTTGTCTCTATACCGGTTAATTTGAACTGCTGCGCAATTACAAATCTACAAATCAGGGTTGGTCGTGCACAGTTACACTTCCGGCCAAAAATAGCTAATCATCGCATGTCAAGCCATGGTGGAATATATTTTCTATCCCGACTGACCTGACAAAGGGATCACACTGGGATTTGTCGGGTCGACAGGGAAGATTTCTGGCTTTAACGACGCTACAGATGAGCTTCTCGGAATCACGTTCATACGCCAACTGGAACCACAACCGGCCCAGATGTCCTTCCGGAAATGACATATTTTCATCGCTGTCCGATTGCAAGTACAGTGCGGGATTTATCGTGCCGAAATTCTGCAGACTCATTCCTGTAGTATACATTAACAGCTAATAAATCGCTAAGCACACTAATTGTAAGTCTTTATAATTTATTTTCCGTTTCCTTTATTTCACTTGGTCCACGCCGGTTTTGTTCTGTTGGTGTGTATCAAAACTACTTCTTCGCTTATATAAACAGTCAGTTACACATAATTACCAGGTATACCTTGTAAACCGTGCACGTGTCCACGTGCACACGCTATATATATAAAGTAAATTATATCCACCTGGTAAGACTGATTTCAAAAGGCATATGTGTGACTGCTTATTGTCCCAGTAAAGCAATGAAGCTTTTTCATATAGAAAACATAAGGAATAATAATCACCTTTTGATTTGCAATTTAACAGCTAAACTTGCAGGTACGAAATGCTGTTAAATGATGTTATGCTGCTATGTTGTTTATGTCAATGTTTATCATGCTTTTATACTATTAAAATGTATGAATGGAAATAAATACTGTTACATACGGTATTGTGGTGTCTATTATCGATATGTAACAACGCATGTCTTTATTGTTTATGCTGCTAGGAAAATTTCCTGTTCCTCTATAGGTTAGTCTCTTGTAGAGTAAAAAATTAGACGTATGCAATTTTATTTTGCCAATATGTAACAATTTTTTATTTTACATACGGTATATATAATAGTAAACCTACATAGGTCTACTGTGTTCGATAGGACACAAACGAAAGCGATCCTGGGGATAATTTTCTCAGGAAATCAGCATACCGCACGTTGCATGTTGATCTCGAATAAATTTAGAAAATGTGTTAATATTAACTACAAGAAACACCTTCGGCTGCCGCCTCAGGGTTTCTTGAAATCCGTGTTCACAAAAAAGTATACATCTCCAAAACAAATTTTTCGGGCTGATCCTTTACTGCGAACGGTTACTTAAACAACGCGGTTACGTTTTGAACACTCTTAATTGAATGTGTTCGGCTATTTATGTCGTTAGTTCGCAGAGCCTTGGTCGCCAATCTTAATTTTTTTCTTGGGGCTTTTCTTAACTGTTAGGCGAAAGTAATAGAGATGTTTCCGCATGTTTTTGGTACTCTTCTGTGACCGGCATAATCGTCCGGACGTAATTTATTAGTTTTGTTTACCCAAGAAATTTTTTCTGAAGCTTCGCGTGCACTGATCTGAAGGTCATTCGAACATTTTTGCCGTGCGGGATCAAGTGAGCAGTTTCAACCAAACACTTTTTCAGTCACGCTGCCCACTTTTAACGATATTTCGCGATTCCCTAATTTTTCGAAACGGCAAGTCGAAAAATCGTTCAGTGTTTTGATATGTTCACATGAAAAATCCCAGAACACGGGCATCCCAAGTCCGAACGGATCACGGGTTGCTGTTTCAATTTGCGGTCATTTAAATGCATGTTCAGTCAGCAGTTCAGCTCGCAGAATCTGTCAAGGCAGTAAAAACCCAAAAACAGCACAGGTACATGTTTCAAGATTTCAAAGGAACGTTCAGTTCAACGATGTAGTCACCCGTAAATTTGGTCACTGCTGCACCGACTACCACAACCCTAAAATCTTGCCCGTTTAAGATCGTGACGCATCCTGACGTTCAGAAAAGCACAAAAATAAAGATCTTCATTCGAAAACTGGCCGAATCGAACGTTGACAACACAATAAATAGGTACTCGAAGAAAAGCTACATTCAATTAAGAGTGCTCAAAACGTAACCGCGTTGTTTAAGTAACCATCCGCAGTAAAGGATCAGCCCGAAAAATTTGTTTTGGAGATGTATACTTTTTCTGAACACGGATTTCAAGAAACCCTGAGGCGGCAGCCGCAGGTGTTTCTTGCGAAGGCGAGTACGTATTTATTGTGTTATCAACGTTCGATTCGGCCGCACTGTTCACGAGAATGCCGCTTTCCCGCAAGCGATACAAATTTTCACTGGATAGCTCAAAATTTCTTTCAGTTCGCCAGTTGTGAGTATTGTACGAGTATATATTATCGTAGATGTTTGCAGCTGCATGATGCCAGAGTTAGGGACAGCTGTGATCCGACTAATTCGTATTCTGAATTGAGTTAGGAAAGTGGCACTTTTCGTTTTGCTTTACACCGATTTTCCGGTCTTAAAATTAATTAATTAAAAATTTATTAAAAATAAATTATTTTATTTTTAATTAAAATATCTGGTTAAAAATATCTGAACTAGGCTATGTAACCGGTATGCAGTATATAACTATTGCTTGTTCTTTGTATGCCGTGTGAGATCAGACGTCCGACACCGAAGCAAACGCTCCCGCTCTTAAGATTATTTTTGATTTATTTTGCTTCAAGTGGGATGTTCGCTGCTGAATTAACCACATCATGCCGTTTCTGATATTATTGTGATTTGTTCGTATTCGGACCATATGTTCAATCCTGAAACAAAAAGTCCCGTTTCTAATATTAGTTCTATTCTCATTTCGTGCTGCTTGGGGTCACACATTTGCTGCTGAAACAAAGAGGCTAAAGCAATAATGAGATAACCCTACTCTGGTTTAATTGTGTACGAATATGGAGCTGCAATTCTGTGCATGATTAGTCCCTGCATGATCATAATCAATCTATAATTTTGCTTCAGATCAAACGTCAATACCGACTTTACTTTATCAGATAGTCCCATTTCTTATATTATTGTTGTTGGTTCACGCTGCGCCGAGTCACATGTTCGGCACAGAAACAAAAACTTAATATCCCAGTTTTAATATTCTTATTTTTTCTGTGCAATAGCAATTTTTCTCTGCTTCAGATCGAACGTTTTTACTTACGCAAATAATGCCGTTTCTTATGTGATTGTTGCTGCACTCTGTGCCAGGTCAAACGTTCGATGCCTGAAGAAAAGACTAACGTTTCTTACATTATTGTTGTTTCGTTTTGCGCCAGGTCGAATCGTCAATACTCAAGCAATCAGCCGGCTCTTAGTAATTATTTTTATGGTTGCTTCGTTCTGCTTGAAATTAAATATGTTGAGTCTCTTAATTCTGGAATAAATTATTGGGTTAGGTCAGCTTTATTAATTGACAATATAATCTGTCGGTGTGTTAACTAACTGGCAAGGCCAGAACGAAGAAAAACTGGCTTGTATAGTTCACCAGATTAGTTTCTACACAAACACAAATCTTCAGTACTTGTTTTCTGCAGTTTTTATTGATTTTTGCAATTCCTCGGTTATAAATCTGGTCATAGCAACGCTTGATAATGTTTTTACGGCATTACTGTACAGACTGATTCCACCACACTGTCCCACTTTTTTCGCGATTTTGTATAAAACCAACAAAACGTAGCATTCTGATTCTACTATACGCGATAGAAAGGACTTTTTATTGGCTTCGATATGGTATAAAATGGTTGAGATCAGAGCAACTCTTCTGTCCTGGCACCATGTCGAGCACGGAGCTCCGTGCACGAGAAGCAGCCTCGAAGCGTTCAAAGCAGTCGGGTAGTTTCCTTAAATAATTGGTCCAATAATCTGTTGGTTGCGAACCGAGACCGAATCACATTTTCGTCGTAACTATGACAGTCTTCTAACATACAAAGCGTTTTTGGGCTCGCTCCAGAGCCATCGTTAGGCTTCAGGGCCCCTCAAGGGGCAAGAGGGCGAGATCGTGCCGGAACCAGTCCTCAAGCTATGCTGGTAAAGGTAGAATGAAATATTTCTGGTCATCAAACAAACTGGGATGATCAACGCAATGTTTTTAATCAGTTTTGACTGTTAGTCGAGAAAAATCGGTCATGGGTACAATGCGGCAGTACCTGCCGGAAACGGTGTTCAAAAACTCAAAATGAGAATTTTTGCCAACTTTATCGCAAATTCTTTCTTTGGAACGGGGAGTTCAAAAATATCAAATAAATTCATATTTTAAGCGTGCTGTTTATTGGTGATTTTAAAATCGTTTGCAAGTGGTTTGATAAGTTCTCAGATTTGGAACATTTTTTTAAAGATAAAATCTGTGTTTTTTGAAAAATCTCGGGTCGCCTTACGGCACGCCATAACCTGCCTCAGCTTTGTGAAGCAAGCAGCTTCAGATACACATAAAGAAATGTAAAATGGCTTGTGAATAAACTGGTACACAAGCCGAAACTGCACTGGCACAATGGAGTGCGCTGCGAATTTTTCGGGGAAGTGGGACAAGTTGGTGGAATCGGGCTGTACTTCGTATATTATGTATCTGTCGTATGCGCAAGACACAAAAATCAATTTTTTTTTCCTGCCCTGTGCTGCCCGTGGGTTTCTTTCAAAATCAAATGTCATGTGCAACCGTTTTGAGCTATGCTCTATCCGATGGTATAATTTATTCGAACGGAGATTGCTTGGTTTGGGAGATTTCGTGATCCCGGGACGGAGTTCCGTAATAGGAACTAGAACTAGATATAGTTAATACTAACCCATTTCCATTTAATTTTTCGCGTAACATTGTCTATATTGAAAACTAAAACATTGATAATATATTATTAATGTTTTTGTTTTCAATATAGACAATGTTACGCGAAAAATTATCTGCCCATTTAAATAAATGCGCTGCAAACGATTTTAATAGCGGACTGTTTTAGATATTAAAAAATCAACTAACTTTTAAATAATTACAGCATTAATGTTTTGCGCGGCATGTTCCCGGTTCGATAACGGTGTCAGACGCGCCTTAGTTTCCGAAACCGTAAGTAAGTATTGATTACATAACAAGACCCAATAGCGGTATGTATGCGGTATTAATTAGCATGTATTTCCACAAGCTTACGTTTTCGAGTGACAGGGGAAATGGGACAGTTGTCCCGTGTGGGCAGCACGAAAGGCGGAATTACATTCAAATTAATGTTCCGTCCATCCCGATCACGATCACGACTGTACTGGCTGAAACTTCCGAAGCTGTACGAGCGGATTTCGTCAAATCTGGCTGCCACCGACGGTGACACATCCAACGAGCTCGTGAATCCCTTTGCACTGTGAAAATGCCGGAAAATTATTCTGACATTAATATGGTTTGATTTATTTTATTACATACTTATATTATATAGATTTATATTTTTTTGCTACATCAATTTTATTTTGAATAGCAAATGCAACAAAAAACCGGAAATAGGCTCAGATCGAGCAAGAATTGTTCCAGAGCGTATTTCATGGTCATGATTTCAAAGAAATAAATAAAATAATTATCGCTAACTCGAAGTAACTCCTGCCAAAATAAAGAAACATAAATAACTAAAACAATTTCTAAAATAGTTGGTAAGAGGCTATTCAGTGGAGTTTTGATTACAGTAAGACTGATCAGGATCTGCTTGCCAAAATAAACTTTTTGATATATGATACAGTAACAATAACTTTAAAAGAAGTGTACAGTTCTGTATAAGCACGAGTTATGATTAAGATTTCCGGCTAAAATCTTGCATATGAGAGCGCCGTGGAGTACTAACTGTTATGTAAATTTCAACCGCATGTTACATATACGACTGCAAAAAAAATACCTGTCCTCTTCCGAATAGTAACAATCTGCTTCACTTTCGCGATCGGTTTCCGCACCATTGTACAGCAGCAAATTATCAGAAGAACTATGTAAAAGGCGTATTAAAAACATGACTATTTTTCCAGCCACCGATATATAGAATCAATGGGCAAAATCAATGAGATAATAAAAGAATAAAACGTATTGTGTTACGAAATTAGAACAGAAAACGAGCAATCCAACTTTTCCGACGGAAAGGGTCTTACAAGTTTTGCCGACATGTAAACCATGTATTAAAAGGCACCGAGTCACGTAAAATCATCCCAAGTGCGCCGAGCCGAACAAAGCTTGTGCGCAGAAAAGGTCACGACAAACGCTAGTCGTTCAGTCACGCAAATCAATTACGCAATCGCAGCTTTGTAAAATACCTGTTTTCCGACCCTTTCAGAGCGTTTATATACTACGATCAGTCGACATACGTATATACACCGATAAACATTGCCATCGCGAAACCGCAATTTGCCCTTAATCCGCCATTGTTTGATTCCCAGGTCCCGTCTGAAAGGGCATTTTAACAACCCGCAACCTGATCCCCAAACCCCCTCCGCCCATAATCAACAGAGCCGAAATTACCCCAGAGGGATTATTCTTGCCCCGGTATGATTAGACGATAATTGCGCCATTATGCTGCACCGTTATTTCTAATCGTAGCCGCGCTATACATTCCAACAGATGATATATTTGTCATTTCTGACTACTTACCGCAAATGTCCCTGCTGTAATCCGGCACGTAATGATTCCGTTATGTGCATTCCGGTGCGGAATACTGTCGTTAGAGCCTCCGAGATGCTGTCCTCGTCGTCGGATGTCGAGGGGCTGGTGGATGGTTCGTGCGCGGTCATTGTGCAGAAATATGGAGTTTCCTCGCAAATCGAGATTATCGAATGGTGAATTTTTGAACTGCCACATGTTGTAGTAGATAACCAGGAAGGATGCGTGCGGGATTTTAAAGTGCTTGTGCTAGTACATTGGAGGGATCAAGGTTTACAGGAAATGACAAGCAAACCGAGGGATGTTTGTGCACCCAGTTCCCAATCTGCTAATCCCTTGTTGGCTGCTGGATGCGTGACATTTAAGAAGGGGTGACGATTTTGTCACCGGGAAGATTCCGTACTCTGTTACGGGTAGGGAATGATAACCTTTCACTTTTCATTGCATTACATTACGAATCACACTGTTGCCTAATGCAATCATCAAGTTTTTCCAAAATGTACGTTTTTGGCGCATCTACTGCATAATACCATTTACGTGGCTGCAGAAGCTCTGTCGTCAGAGTTGACTTTCTGTCGGCCCGCCGAAAAATGCCCGGACGCTCTGCACGGAAGCACGGTACGACTGTGCACAGGGGCGCTGCGAAATGTTGAGCCGGTAGGGCTGCTGTTAGCTGACGTTTTGGAGGCAAGGCAACTCTAGTAGTTCTGTAAGGAGCATTGTCGTATGATTTGTTCTATTTTTTTGGCGAACAAATATTTAGACTAGTTTATCATGCTTTGCAGTCAAAACATAATGATTCAGGTTCGAAACATCAAAGGCATTCAAATGCCCAACGGCAAGTTAAGTAAACCGTGCTCAACGGCTTGCCATATATTCGAGCGTTGAATCACCGTGCTGAAATTTCATCGACCGCGTTTTCATCACGCTTCTTTTAGTTTGCGCTTGATGAGTGTGGAGCGTACGGCTTAAATCCTCATTCCTCACTGTTGAGTTTTTCAAATCCAGTTTTTTTTGCCTGAATTCTGATTTCCGGAACTACATAATATTTAATTTATATTTATCATACCGATACTTACTTTGATTCTGAATTTCTGACAAAATGGTATGTTATTTCACACAGCGGAAAGTTCTGAATTCGAAAACGGTCCGCGGAGTTTTCTGTTAGACGCTAATCTCTTCATCTTTATCTTCGCAGGCTGGAGGCAAAGCAGGAAAGGATACAGGAAAAGCCAAAAACAAGGCCATCTCCCGTTCAGCTCGAGCAGGACTTCAGGTAAGGATCTGTTTGAGGTGGTTTAAGCATCCGGGTAAAATAAAGATGAAAAATTCAGAAAATTTGGTTTTAGGATTTATTGTGTATTATTTACGGCGCATACCAGGCTAGAGCCTGTTCCGGTAGTATGAAGCATTGTTACATTATACAGGGTTTTTTGGAGCGATGCGTGTTTTTACTGTGGCAGCTTTCGAATCTGCTCTGACTGTTTTGAGTGTTTTCTGCTGTTTCTTTCAAAAATCCATATTAGATTTTATCGACTCATAGAGAAAAGTCATTTTAATTATTCTATTGAGTAATGCAGATAGACTTCCATTTTTGCTTACAAGTTTATAACTGTTCGTTCTGCTTCGTGTTTCGACATTTCAGGAATCAGCGGTAAACTCGCTCTTGATGAATTCTTTTAAAACCTCGTCATGAAAAAATCACTTCCTTTATGATCTAGTCGGTTAAGTTAATAATTTCGGCTTATCGAGTAGGACCGTGTGCAAATTGTCGAATGTTTCATTTTGGCGGCAAACTCGATCCATAGCATGCGCCCTGTTGTCTATCTGTCAGTCCAGGACACAGTTTCAGAGAAAAGGCGATTGCAGGTGGGCGGTCCTAAGTTAATCACAAAAGCAAACAGCATATCCGCAACAGTGCAACGGTCTTGTGCGAAAATGGCCTGCAGATCGAACTGATTAAAATTTGTAAAAGAACATACTGAGAAAAGCAGGACATGTCTAAAGCTTTCAAAAAAGTGCCAGATGTTATGAAAGCAGTTGAAGTGAGACTACGGTTGACGTTGCAAAGGTTTTAATTTCGTTGAAAATATTTTCGAAATTACTGGGTATTATTTTTACTATTAAATAATAATAATAAAATCCATTATTTCACTATTTAAAAATAATAAAATCCATTATTTTACTATTTAATAATAATAAAATCCACAAGACTCAGATCACGACTAATTTTGTAAACCACATGTGTGGTACGGATTATTTTATGTACTGTATTCTGATAAAATTATTATTTGCAGTTTCCTGTTGGCCGTATCCATCGTCACCTGAAATCCCGAACAACCAGCCATGGTCGTGTGGGAGCAACCGCCGCTGTGTACAGTGCAGCCATCCTGGAATATCTAACAGCTGAGGTAATCTCGAGAGTTTTGGATGACGTAGAAAAATTGCGAATTTTGTCTCGTAATTCATAGGGTTTTCCTTGATTGTTTTTTTATCGTATTTTAGGTGCTCGAATTGGCCGGAAACGCCAGCAAGGATCTCAAAGTCAAGCGTATTACACCGCGCCATCTGCAGCTGGCTATTCGCGGCGATGAAGAACTCGACTCACTGATCAAAGCGACCATCGCTGGAGGAGGTAAGGATGGGTTTTAGTATAATTTTGCGATAAATATTTGGAAAATTAGCCAGAAAAACCGTTAGTTCTGAGAAGTTTTGGCATTCCTAGGCGGAAGTAAAATCTCGAATAATACACAATAGTTAAATGTACTTGTGTCTTGAGTTTTTTCCGAAAATCTTAACCAAAATTCGGATCGATTGATATTTCTGATTCATCCATAGTTTACACTCGTTAATAATTCTTTACTTAAATCTTTCAGTATGTACCTTAAACTAACATACCGGTGTGTTTTAAATTTTCTAATATTTTTCCACTTATTTTCAGTATTTTTCCTTTATTTCTCTATTTTATATTACGAAATGTATTTTGTATGTGAAAATACAAAATTGTTGGTAGTTATCGTACACCGTGGTTTCCTCACTTTTTCGGTATCTTTCTGATCTTTAACGACCACCATTGCAAAAAAAACATACAAAAATTGCATTTTTCACAGGTGTCATTCCGCATATCCACAAGAGCCTCATCGGCAAGAAGGGCGTGGCTACGGGCGGTGCTGCTGTGTCGTCCGCCGCCGCCGGACCCCCACCCGCCATTGCCGCCGCCCAGAAAGCGCAGACCCAGTAAACCACGCCACCCCCAACTTGTACAGCGTCCCACAATGACGTCGAGTGTAACTCGCTTCCAGGCCTCTTGCTCTTTCTTTAATCCCTCTCGGCCTCTCTCTCATTGTCTTTATTTATCGATAACCCTCTTGGAATCATCAACTCGCCCGTATTTATCTTGTTTTGTAGTGGTCATGTGTTTTTTGACAGTGTGCTCTTTTTTTAATGAGTAATACGAACGTGAAAACCAAACTTGTGTTTTTGTGTATGAGTTGTTTGGGAAATGGACGCTTTTCCCTCTTGTTGTTACGTTTTTTGTTTTTCTATCAAGAGATGACATCTGGTTGGAGCGGCTTTTACCGGTTTGTCTTTCGGCATTTTCCTGGGCTCTTTTCGTTGTAAGGAGGCAGGAGAATGTGCCAAAAGTGCAAGTTTACTCGCCCTTAAGTGGCTCTGGCTAGTTGATCATCTTGAATTTTTGGAGAAATGTTTTTTTGTGACTTTTGTGTGTGGTCCATGCGGGGGGATCTTTTTCTTCAGTTATTTGAATGATCTTTCTCCTTTCTGGCATTGTTTTGGCATCCACTCTTTTGGAATAAATATGGCTGCTGTGATAGTATTTGCGCCGCAAACAGAAAACCTAGCTTAGGAAACGAATGCACCGGAAGTAGTGTTTTCCGTCGCTTCTATACAGCCTGCCTTAGTCATGTTCAGTCCATACTTGAATTAGTTGATTTTACAAGGTTAAGAGAAGTACTGTTATCAGTATCACACAGAATCTAAAAAGTAAATATTGCACAACACCCACGCAAAACTGATTTATTTAATAATACTTAAGTCGCACTTAATAATAACACAGCCGTAACCGATAACGTAATCTCCAAGCCGGGTGGCTGAAGCGCAGCCTAATGGAACTCCCCTGTTAATTGTGGAACGGTCTTGTGCTCACTGTACACTTCCAGGATGGCCTTCTTGCGACGGGCTGTCAAAAGGACTGGAGCAGACAAAACGTCCCATGGGCATGACACACGGTCCACTTCCGGTACCAGTATTCGGGAAATGTGTTCGAAACTGCATATCGTGCTACGAAACTTAGCGCCGTAACACGTACGTTACGAGCCTACGAGCAACACCCTACGTGAGCGATGGTCATTGGAGTAGCCCAGTTTTTAGCCCTACTTTTTTTAAGTACCCGTTTCCACTTTTCATAATTTGGTTGGTGGTTTCTTTCAGTTTTCTTGGGCTTCAGAGATCCGGACGTATGTATTATGTATGTGTTTTAGTGTTTTCCTAAATAGTGCCTGACTCGGTGTTAAAATTATATCAAAGTTTTACCGAAGTGTTTTATCAGAATCAAAATTATTGCAGTATGTATGGGTTTTTGTTTGTACTTCTCCTATTTACAGTTGTTAGTACCGTCGACAGTATGACGAGTGTAGTTGATTTCTGGCCCGCGGTATATCTGTCGAGCGACTTCGAACGCTCCTGGCAATGAAGAGAAAAATCAGGTCTGCTTTGCAATAGTTAATGAAGTAACGCCTTATGACAGGTCAAAGCGTAACATATTCAAGCATTTTACACTTTTCGTCTTTACTTATTTCGCAGTACTGACGTCACTCAAATAAGCAAGTCTTGCGGACCATGAGTAATCTCATTCAGGGTGTCAGTTTTTAACTTCCACCTTGGGGGCATCTGCGTTAATTCCGGCTAAAAACGAAAGATCAGGCATAACTGTGCCAAATTTACCCCACAGGACCGGAAACACGGAGTAGAATTTTAGTATAAAACTCATACCACTAAATTAAAGCGCTTCCATCGACACTTCAAGTTTTTTGTCGTAATATACAGTTCAGTATCAAAATCGTTGTTGGTCAAGCGTTTTTCCAGTTCTTCGTATTTTATACTTTGTAGTAAAAGATGACTGTACCGATGAAATGTATAATAGTTTTCTGTGTCCATCTGCTTTGCGTTTTTTGCTTGGAGGGAGCACCCAGTGCTGTTAACGCAGATGTTGATACTGAGATTCCTGATGGTAAGCAGCTAAAAGGTCACGTAGTCTCTTTAATCTCACGCTTTATTAGTTAGGCTAACGATGCATACTTTAAGGTGTATAATGCTAATTCACGTCACTTATTTATCTGTAGATTGGAAGGACTTATTAGGGGAAAGTTTCGTACAGACGAACAACGATTCAGATCCATTACTGCAGGACGAAGATCTCTTCGAAGGAGATATCAAAGTTACGCCGATCGATGCCGAACACCCGGTATGTCTTTGATTTCTTTGGTGTGGCACATCTGTTAGGATCTTTTTAGATAACATTAAATGTAATTATCAGTTTCAGTTGGCTTGTTTATATACATAAAAGTTTTGAATAACTGAATAAACCGGCAAATATTTTTGGTTATAAAACAAGGATAACATGGTAGTTTTAATTAAACTGTATTCTTTAATCTCGTTTGTGCAGAGTGGGTCGGGCGGAACACTGTTCCATACGGCTGTGAGGAATCGGAATGTGCTTTGGAGTAACGGCGTTGTCCCGTTTACTATTGGCCGGGGATACGGTATGTTGCAGATAAACTGTGATTCGTATTGAATATGAATAATTATTGTACGACATGATGTGCAGTGGCCTGCAGATGTACAGAAGGCACATGTACACATACTAATAGAGTCTACTTACAGATCCCCGCGGAGAATCGATTATTATCACTGCCCTCAATAATATAATGCAGAAGACGTGCATCCGATTCGTTCGACGTACGAACCAACGGGATTACATAACCTTTGTCAACCGTAGAACAGGGTAAAGGGTCGCATCTTCTCCCGTCCGATACCGCACCAGAACTAACAATAATCTATATTCTGTTGTGCTAGAAACCTGGTAATATGTTAATGTTAATTTAATAATTTTGTGTTGTTCTTTGTTAGGTGTGCATCGTTCATCGCCAGAGTTGGTGGGCAGCAATTGGTTGATTTGTCAGATGGTTGTGTCACCAATGGCATTGTCCAACACGAAACCATGCATGCGTTGGGATTCGATCACGAGCAGAATCGCCGTGATCGCGATCAGTTCGTTACCGTTGTGTGGCGAAATATTCAATCCCGTAAGAAAGCAGCCCTATAATGAGTGGTATAACCTTTACGTACATTATTCGAGACTTTAAGTCATAGTTGCAAATTTAGGGTACTGTTTCGTGGTATTTTCGTAGGTAGATTGATTTCGATTTTAAATATATACGAATACTCACTTATGCTGTGTTATACGGACTGTTGCTTCTAGGCATGAACCACAACTTTCAAATCGACAACACAGACTCCCTTGGCCTTCCATACGATTACGGCTCGGTCATGCATTATGAATGGAACGCTTTCGGCATCAATCGAGGCCAAGCGACCATTATCCCAAAACGGAGAGCCACCATAGGTCAACGGGTTGGTGTCAGCGACAATGATATCAAGAAGATTAATCTTCTGTACCAGTGTGGAGGCGCTAAGTCTCCGGTCATCGGGTCTGGTGGGTCTCGGCCATCAAGAAGACGAAACGAGGACGACAATGACCAGAATGTCACAAAGACGACGCCAGTGACTGATACCGTCAAGCTGAATGCAACGGCTGATTTCGTCATGTTGAATACAACGGCTGCTACCGTCAAGTTGAATACGACGATTGAAATCGTTAAAGTGAATACGACGGCTGGTATCGTCAAGTTGAATTCAACGTTCACCGTGTCACCTAAAGGACGCAGGTCGAGCGGCACATCGGTTACCTTGTGCACATGGATGCTGTGGCCTGCACTAGCAATTTGGGTTGTTAACTTTGTGATATGGTAGTTACTCAAAGACAACCCGGAGACGCACAAAGCAACCTTCTGCAACATAGTTGCGCCAGTGTTCGTGCAACTGTGATCTATTTTTGGTTTAGATTTTTATTTGCGTATAGTTTAAAATTTGGCTGTCTGCAAACTATGTAGTGGTTTGAATAAAATTTCTTCACAACGTCCAGTTATGTAACTCTGCAATGAAAGGTCGGACTGGAACTTTGTCCACGGGAGGTCGGAATTAAGGGTTGGCTAAGGTTTAAAGTAATCTGTTTACATATATTTGTCCCCTATCTAACAGATAACTACGAGCGCCGACCGACGAGACAGCAAAAAACATCGCAACAGCAAAATGTTCCGCAAATATCAAGAAGAAAAGTTCTGGTTCTCGGTGAAACTGCGTTCTCGGGCCGTCTTACGATAAGTAGAGCGCATGCAGAGCGGCATAACACATACCCTACGAGTAATGCTCGCCAGAAATCGTAAGCAGTATATAAGTAACAGATCCAGATTCGAACAAATAAAACTACACATTCAAAAAAAAGTGACAGATCACAGCAATGACAGGCGAGCCCTTAAAAATTTTGCATAATTCTAATTCAAAAAAAAAAATTCAAAAAAAAATTCTAATTTTGCATTGTCTCATTGTAGAACGGGTGCCGTGGGGAATTTTCAAAGAAATTGCCTTCTTTGTTCTACCGGTTTTTCGGCAAATTATTTGATGAGTTGCAAAAGGTGGGAAGCTGGTAGTAGTTATATGTTGTTGGTTATTTGATAATAAATTCATGATGTCTAGACGTCTTTATCAGATGTCTAAGCGAATTCGATGTGTCTGAAAGTACTGCGTCAAATTATGTCTCGCGAAAAATCGAATTACTGTGTATGCAAGTCGCCTTACCAGTGCAGAATTTTATATCGCTAAACGTTTACTGCATCGAGTTAGTAACTTTTTTTTAAACCGCATGACACATAAGTCACAACACAGAAAGCTTCGGTTAAGGTGTTTAAAGTTTAAACTCGTTCGCCCCACATAAATCGCACAAGTTCGGTTTTTCGGAGCACCCGTGGAATTTTCAGCTGGGATGGCGATGTGGTAGTTGTCTCCAACATGTGACTGCGCAAACGTTGAAACGCACCCGGCTTGACGAAATGCAGGTCCAGCGGATCGATGGCGCCTTTCTTACGGTACACATGGTAATCACTGTGGTTCTTCATCAAGGTATCATCCAGCTATGGGGATAACAAAACGTATACGAAACCGTAATCGGAACCTCATATAAGTGACGTTAT
The DNA here is from genome assembly GCA_034698045.1 of Paramacrobiotus richtersi. NCBI lineage: Eukaryota > Metazoa > Tardigrada > Eutardigrada > Parachela > Macrobiotidae > Paramacrobiotus > Paramacrobiotus richtersi. Next base: position 32,837 of record JAQGAU010000106.1, read on the forward strand.
CTAGCTTTTCACAATGTTTATACAGAGAAAATAGGTACAGCTACTGTAAGGACGTACGGATTACGTAGAATATTATTAATATCGTACCTTTTGTGCAAAGTCGTGTTCGATTGCACGTAGTGATTCAGTGTCTTCACTGCCGATCGAAGGTTCCACAAACACGACATAGCAAGGCGTCGACGATTTTGGTTCCGCTAAAGTAATGCAAAAGAGTTAATCTAATGCATAACGATGACAGAAAGTCTTGTATCCCTCACCATCGGGAATACCAGCGGTATCTCGCACTAAACTTTCACAGGCCGTAAAATCCACAACTCGGTCGAATCCACTCTGCGTTTCGCTGATGACCTCTTTAATCGCGTCCAACATGACGACCTCCGAGACTTTTTCTGCTTTGATATTTAACAGTTGTCCTGATCTGTAATTGGAACACAAAACGTCAGAAATTCGCTTGCGCGTGGTATAGGATCCAGTTTATGATGTGTTGAGGTTTACATACCGATACTGGAATTCGATAACCGGGCACTCGTTATAAAAATCCACAATCTTCACAATATCCCCAAGACGATACCGATACAGTCCAGCTGGAGTGGTTAGAACGACTTCGTACATTTCGCCCTTCTTGACCTGAAATTAAAGTCACACAAAGGTCACACACGCAGGGAATGCATATTACAACTTTTGGTACAGATTTCGCCTTATCGTATGAATTCTGCCTCGGCCTCCGTTTTTATGACCTTTTCGTCGTAACTCAGATAATGGTTACCTGGTCCATGAAAAGCGTGGCTGGATTCGGATCCGTAATATTCTCTAGCGGAATAAATTCATAGAAAACTCCCCACGGGAAAAGGAAATAGTTGATTGGTTGACGCTGCGGCCAGAAATTGATTCCGAATAGACCCTCGCTTGCACCGTACGTAGGACTGTAGATGAGGACATCTGCAACACAGTAGCGTAATGATTTTCTTTGCTGCTTATCAAAATGCCAAAACGCAACCGATTACCTCCGGTGTACTGTTGCCGCAGCGCTTCCGCATAGTGGACGAATGGTCCAGCCGCAACGCATTCGATTACCTCCAGCTGGGGCCAAATTCGCTTGGCGATGTTGTTCATACCTGGGCGCGCACAAAAATTGAGGAGTTAGTTGTTTTGTTTATTAATATACAGTTTGTTATTGCAACATTTGCTACTTGTGTCTAAGAATCTGAAAAACAGTTTGAACTGTATTCTCGAAGTCCTTTCGTACCGATAATTGTTACGTATACATAGAAAGTGTTACAGTTGATAAGAAAGAAATTAGCGCTCTAAACCTTTTGAATGGCATTGAAAATTATGTACTTTTCTTCTACCTTTAGATAACTCAATCTGCAGTTCATCCGCCCTTTCGGGGTCAGGCAACAGCGACGCTAACAAGGCCTTTCTTGTCTCCGGCGTGATCTTTAAATCCTCTTTGATAGTACCGTAACGAATATCATTGACCAGATTTTTCCATTCCTGCTCCAGTTCAACAAAGGCAAAATACGCCAGCGATACGAAAACCGTCTCGATCTTCTTTAATGGCCGATAGCGCAGTCCAAACAGTAGATGCAGATAGCGAGTGGATTCTTCGTGCGGGATGTCGTAGCCGGCTGGTGGGGTTGTGAACATTTCTACCGGGTCCCGTCCGGACAGCGCAGCCGTCAAGGGGCCGATCCGCGTTCCATTGGCTGATTTTTCCAGAAGGCGGGCGACATTGTAGTACAGTTTCATGCTCTACAATAACGTTTAGATAAATCAGTTCTGAATATTCAGTATCACCTGTATCGTAAAAGATCAGTCAGGACGTAGAAATTATGACATTATCATATTTATAATGATTATTTGTTCCTAGGACCCTAGCTAATGATTTCTCGAACAAAGGTACGAAAAAACCAGTAAGACGATGTTTTCTCGTATACGTATACCAGCTATATACAGTATTTTCTATAAATATACAACGTCTTTTTGCCGGATAACGGTACTCAAATAAGATCATACATTCAGATACATTTCTAACTGGATAATATTAAAGTAATACTGTTTTCACCAATCACGCTGAATATATAGAAATGTACTATATGCCAAAATACGATTAAATCGCGCATCGAAATTTTGCTACACACCCACCTTTCTTACGCTCCTCGATCCGGGCACTACATCGCTGACCATATGGGTATACACCGACCACACCTTCATCCACTCTTTCCTTTGATAATTGACCAGAGGAATTCGACTGGGTTTCCCCGTGGTTCCCGACGTCTCCCCATAGTACCGCGGTGAATCCGACGTCATGACCTTTTCCTCGCCATTCTCCAGCATCCGGTCGAAATACGCCCGGAAGTGGTCGTACTTGACCATGGGATGCACGCGCACATAATCCTCCCGACTATGGACTTGTTCCAATTTGGCATCCTGGAAGTACACCGTGTCGCTGTTGTGCTTGAGGATACTTTTCAACACTTTGCTTTGGCATTTTTTGATGTTTTTTGTCTCCCTGTCCAGCTTGATGCGGAAGTAGCCTCCCACAAAGTAAATCATGCGCCATCGGGCGTATCTCAGGAACGAAACGAGGAAAGGAATGTCTTTGTCATAGTTCAAGAGGAAATCGACGGTGGTGAACAGGACAGCGCCCAGTATGACTGGAAACAAATACAGTGATTATGATAATTTTGCTATCAGTCAAAAAATCGGTAGGTGAGAAAAGCCGTATTGCTATAGTTTAGCAATACGACTTTTCTCGCGTACCAATTTTTTAACCGACGAAAGAAAACTATTTTTTCGTCTTAAAAGTTATACTCCCGTTATTAAATAATTTACTGGATAATTATGAATTAAAATTTGTAATGAATCGGCTGCATGGGTAACAAATGACCGTTGATAAGCTCACTGCATATTATTTTATTATTATTATTTTAATTATTATTTTAATGCATTTAATCCACTTGTTGTTCTGCATTTGAACTGCGCTAATTGGACCATCGTCTAAGATAATGGGCAAAACACACGGGAAGAGAGTTTTATATTCGCAAAATTTTAATTACAATTCAAATGCCAGTTATGAGCCAATCAAGCGGACAGTGTGTTATGACACTAGTTCTTTTATTTGTACTTACTGTTGTAAAATAAACTGCAAAACAGTCCAAAGCGGCACGCCAGTAGTGTCCATGCCGGCACAATTGCCGCTGTCGTCAGTAGGCAGGAAGTCTTGATTTGGCACTTCGTTGTACAAGCACACACTCCCCGAACATACTCCATCAGGACCTCCATATTGTCTGTCAGAAACGAAACTGCTGCTGTTCCTGATCAGCGTGTAAGGCGGCGTGCCGGCGGCTGGATCCGGGTGTAAATGCGATTCAAATTCTCTCAAACTTTTGAATCGGCGTACATTCCGCACGCTCGTATCTCACTGCGGGCCATTCATGATACTGCATATATTGTTGTAAGCTGTTGTTATCACTTATCAGCGTGTCGCTCTCAATGCATTAGGACGTCTTATCTCGAATTGAATTAGTGTATGTACGTATATCTGGTTTGATAAAGATGGCAAGTGTCTCATCTGCAATAAGCTAAGTATAATATGCAGCATATGGTACACTTGTCGTGCTTCTAGACCTTGACCTTTCTACATTCCGTCCCAGCCGTTTTAATGGTATATACTTGGTGATATCTCTCCGTTTCTGAATGTATAAAGATCTATTTTTTTATCAATCACATAATTATATTCAGTTTCGCAGAACAGAGTACGTTCCGATTAGGTAAGTAACCTATTTCAAGTACTGTATCAACATTTGTACCTTCTGTTCCTGATGGCTCTAAAAGCCGGCAACAATAACACGCATATATACATACAGTTTTGTACTTTTGCTGTAACATGTATATACAGACTATAATACAGCACCACGTGGGCAAAAACAGGAACATAAACACACATGTTTCGATTGTACTGAATTCGAATTCAGTCAGATCCTTTCGCTCCACATGAACCGCACCAGTTCAGGTTTCCGTAGCACTCGTGGAAGTTTCAGCTGGGATGGTGAGGTGGTACTTGTATCCAACATATAACTGCGCAGGCGTCGAAACGCGCCCGGCTTGACGAAATGCAGGTCCAGCGGATCGATGGCACTTTTGGTACGATACAGATGGTAGTCGCTGTGGTTCTTCATCAAGGTTTTATCCAGCTATCAAAACCAAGCTGTTTGTTAAGCGTACATACGTCCAAAACCTAGATTCTGTGCAGCTTTAGTTTTTCTTCTTTTCCAAAATTCTTACGCGGACAAAGTACCTGTAATGCGACATCTATCGCATAATGTACAGCATGCAGGACGTCTGCCATTTCGGTTGGTTAATTTCAGTGACGTACCTTTTGTGCAAATTCGTGCTCCGCCGTACAAAGGTCAGCATGTTCATTTCTGGAAAGCTCCAGAAATACGACGTAGCGAGGCGTGGAAGATTTTGGTTCCGCTACAACCAGCAATACAAGTAACTGAACGCAATTTACTGTGTAGTGTGTTGTACAGGAAAACGTTAACACCTGTCTGACTCACCATCGGAAATGTCCGCGCCGTCTCTTACTAAGCTCTCACAGGCTGTGAAATCCACAACTCCCTTAATCCCGTTGTCAGTTGTACTTAGGACCTCTTTGATTGCGTCCAGCATAATCACTTCCGATACTTTCTCGGCTTTAATGTTTAGCAGTTGCCCCGCCCTAAAATTTGTCACTCACAAATAGGACGAATCGTGCTAGCATGAAATGGAACGATAAGGCTTCACAAAGATTTTGAAGATAGGAGGAAGTCGACGTACCGATACTGGAACTCAAAAACTGGGCATTCGTTGTAGAAATCGACAATTTTTATGATATCACCAAGACGATACCGATACAGACCAGCTGGAGTGGTCAGGACAATTTCGTACATCTCGCCCTTTTTCAACTAAAATTTCGAGGATTGGTCAATTTGGTCATATACATAACAATCTGAAACTTTTCTAGCAAAAATATGAACCTATTGTACTTCATGCCGAAAACATTATCTACGAAATCATTATTTTGACAGTCTACAATTCCAAACAAAAGTTTACCTGATCCATAAAGTAGGCGGTTGGGTTGGTCTCCATAACGAAATCAAGTGAAATAAACTCGTAAAATGTTCCCCACGGAGAAAGTAGATAGTTTATTGGCTGACGTTGTGGCCAAAAATTGAGTCCAAATACACCTTCGCTTGCTCCGTACAATGGACTATAAATAAGGACATCTGCAAAAGCAGTACCGTTATCACTGCGTTTATAACCTTTTTAATGGTTGTGCTGTTATTCCCGACGCGCACTGCCATACCCCCAATGTACTGCTGACGTAACGCTTCAGCATAATGAACGAACGGCCCAGATGCAACGCACTGGATTACTTCCAGGTCCGGCCAAATTCGTTTGGCGATGTTTTTTAAACCTGAATGAATGCAGAAAAACAGCATATATTTAGCAGTTTGATCAGAAAACAATGCGGACAACAATGCAGAGAACAACTGTCTCTACGCTTAATGACAGAATCTTGCAATGTTGACCTCTGGATAACTCTTTTTCCAGTTCATCCGCCCTTTCGGGGTCAGGCATCAACGACACAAGCAACGTTTCTCTGATTTCCGGTGTGATCTTCAAATCCTCTTTCAGCGTGCCGTAGCGAATATCGCTGACCAAATTTTTCCACTCCTTCTCCAGTTCGATAAAGGCAAAGTACACCAAAGATACGAAAACCGTTTCAATTTTCTTCAATGGCCGATACCGTAACCCAAACAGGAGATGAATGTAACGAGTGGATTCTTCATGCGGGATGTCGTAGCCGGCTGGTGGCGTTGTATACATTTCGCTCGGCTCTCCTCCGGTTACTGCGGCACTAACTGGTCCGATGCGGGTTCCGTTGGCAGATGTAGCCAACAGACGGACTACGTTGTAGTACACTCTCATACACTGTAGAAACGTTTACGTCAGAGAACCATAAAATGCTGATCACTTTTTTATGTTATCACCGAGATATCTTTATGATATGATCGATGTATGGCTTTTTATGATAATATCAAAACGATACCTGTAAAGTCTGAATGGAGCGGTAACTACTGCGTTTCGTCATTTTTACCTAGTTTTGGGAAAAGTCATAACAGCAGGTCAGCAGCCAACGTACCTCTAATCATGCAGCAAGGTTTCAGCCAAAAACACACATTTTTTCTATATAGATCTAAACAGCGGATATATAACATTTGCCGTAGTTATTTATTATTGAAAGACCATAAAATTTTAGCTTTAATTAAAAAGGCCACAGCACCAAACCAAATACTCGTTTAAAGACTTAGTAGTAACTGTTGTAGTGTGGACCAGTAAGAATGTAGTTGAATTTCTAATAGCTTCTAGTTTTGCTGAGAATCTAGTTTTGCTCTTTGGTTGGATCATATTTGACAACTTCTGGATGCGAACTTCTGGATGCGAACTTTTTGGGTGCTGAAACTTACTGCCCGTGGGGGAACTACAATGTGAACCCCGGGCAACGTGTGTAAGTCGTCTCCAGATGGGAACGGGGTTTCACATTCCCTTCTTGCAAATTACTGCCGTTTGATATTTTTTGATTAGGAATGGTCTACTTCACGTGCTCAGGCTGTGGTAAACTGCTAAAGTCATGGGGATCCCACAGAAAAGCGTGTCCAAAGGATCGCTCACAGGTTCTCGAACTCATCCCAGTACCTGCAGATGGCGACCCAGATCCTCCCCCAGCTCCAGAACTCATCGATCCCGCACCAAAAGCTGTAGGGTTCGAAGAGTTGTTAGGCGCCAGACGTTCAACAAGGATTGTGAAGAGGATTCCACGCGCTGTGAGAAAACAAGCAGCAGAAACGCTGGCGAAATGCATCGAGCAGTTCGTCAAGGATCCAACCCCTGCTAATTGGACTACTCTACTTATGTTCGCTCCTTGTTCGTTCAGTATCGAAGGCCCCAAGGATTCAGTTAAGCAGGAAACACTATCCTCTAGGTTCCGAAGCCAGCTGAAATCGTTCGAAAGTGGTACGAGGCCAACCTTTTCGAGCCCCCCTGACCGCCCTAACAGTCGCGCCCCAAGCAACAAACAGGAGGACATACGCCGTGTTGTGGAATCCTTTCTGGACGATTGTAATGTTACTGGCGCAGTGGCCCGACTATCTTCAGAGGAATCAGTCCTTTCGGTGAACGAGGATGTTCTGTCATCCCTGAAGAACAAGCACCCCTCCGCACCACCTGACTTGAATCTCCCAACACCTCCGGTGGCGGATGCCGCGACTTTTACCCCCGCATCTCCGGAGGAGATCATGCACACAGTTTTCTCTTTTCCCAGCGGTTCAGCAGGTGGACTGGATGGGCTACGTCCACAGCATATGAAGGATATGTTGAACTGCAAGGATGCCGTACAGTCGTCCCTCTGTTTAGCCCTAACGAAACTGGCAAACTTTTTGCTATCTGGCAAAGCGCCCGAATTCGCACGTGACATTCTTTTCGGTGCCAATTTGATTGCTCTCCGTAAAAAAGACGGAGGCATAAGGCCAATTGCGGTGGGATTATTTTATCGCCGGATGGTATCAAAGCTGGTGGCGAAGCGGTGCTCGGACAGGGCCCGAGATCTGTTCAGCCCTGTGCAAGTCTGTTGTGGTATCAGGGGCGGCGCAGAAGGGGCAGTGCATGCCGCGCGAGCTTTTCTGGAAACGGAACATCCTGGTCCTCGCGTTTTGTTCAAGATAGATTTTAAAAACGCCTTTAATACTGTGCGTCGGGATGTTATGTTACAGGCGGC